>VMDR010000965.1:0-159154 GCA_007922815.1 Macrotus californicus
AAAATTCAAACTGTAATTGAACAACAATAAAGTAATTAAAAAAAAATTTAAAGTGTTTTAGGATCTCTATGCCAGAAAAATGAGACCAAGACCAAATATATATTACTTATTGTAAATCAGGACATTACAGAAGAGAAAGGCAGAAGTATGGGAGATGTTTACACGTGAGATTGGGCTGCTGTTCTCAGAAGTGAGTAAGGGAGAGCAGCCAGCTGAGTGGGTCTCACCTTAGAGGAACAAGGGTCAGGGCAGGTATGGGCTAAGATAGGCATAGAAACTGGAGTGCCTGGTGGCGGGGCGGGGAGAGGCTCAGTCCCAGGACAAAGGCAGACGCTGTGACACAGGGATCTGGCAGCCAGACTGAGCAGGTGCTAAGACTCCTGGGCCACAAGGGTGGCCCTGTAAGTCCCCCTGACTGGGCTGGGACTGCAGGTGGGAAGCACTGAGGAGCCAGGCAGTTCATGCCTTTGGGTCTCTGGAAACTAGAAGTGATGGGTGGGGTGGGAACCCAGAAAGGGTGAAGCCCAGTTGCACTCAGCACAGGTCTGGGTTGATGTCACCCCTAGGCTCAGTCACTGGGGAAATTTCGCCACAAGTTAGCTCTCCTGTTCAGCACTGGCTTTCCCTTTGTTGTCCTCCCCAGGGTAGAAGTCAGTGGATTCCATTAAGAGATGAAAACTGGGATTACTCACCTGCCAAGGCCAGAACACCTGTGCTGTGCCAGGTTAATGTGCAGGTGGGGTAGGGAGGCATTTCTCAGTGTCTGGAGCCCAGAAGGAGAGCCACACTGTGGGCAGCATTCTGACCCTCAGTCATTTTTTATTCTCACAGACAGAAGTGGGACGACAAACGTTTGAGAGCTAAAAGACCCTTTAGAGACCACCTTGTTGACTCATTTTAAAGATGTAATCAAAATGTTTGGGAATGCTGCTCTGTTGAAGTCTTAGGAATTGCCCTCCCTTCCCTTAGCTTCTGCTGAAAGGGCAGCCCTACGCAGCTATATTTGTGATTCACAGATCCGTGTGAGTCACCACTCCTTTCCAGCCAGATCTGATTGGATGACAGCCTGTCACCTGACCCAAGGGGAGCCAACCTATTGGCTGGCCAGTGACCAATCAAATGCAATCTCTCTCAAAAATGGGAATTTAGAGAGTCAGGCAGAGAGAGTGTTGAGTACTGGAGCAGGAAAGGGTTGTAATGGCCATGTTGGGCCATTTTCATGCAAAGTGAGTGAGAGAGAGGGGAAGGGGAAAAAACTCAACACCTCCTCTTGGGTATCTCACAGGTGCCCCAAAGCTATTATGTCAAGGACCAAACTCTTCCCCCACCAGTCTGATTCTCTCCCCACCATCACTAGGCCCAGGGAAAGGTGACATCACCCATTCAGTGAAGCAAGCCAGAAACCTTGGAGTCAAAATTGTCACCCCCTTCCCCTCATTCACAACACCCTATCAATCATCGCATCTTGTTTTCGCTGCCTTAATCTCCCTCAAGCCCTACTTCTCTCCTTCTGCCTCCTGGTCAGGACACCATCGTCACATGCCTGGAACTCTGCAGTGGCCTCCCCAATGTGCTTTTGCGTCTCTCTACTCTGTTCTCCCTCTATGGCCACTGACCCTTTAAACATGCACATCTAATCATGTCATTCTCCTGCCACAGAGGGCCCAAGCCCCATGTGATCTGCCCTGCCTATCTCCTCTTCCGTGCCTCTCACCTCCCTGTGCTTTGCACCCCAGCCACACTTCAGGCCTCTCATCTGCAGTCGTCTTCCCTCTCTTCCACCTATTGTCTAAAAATGGGCCCCCTGCAGAGTCAGCAAATAAAGATGGAGAGGACTTGAGCCCCGCATCACCCCACACCTGCAGCTAGCCCTGAGCCTGCATGCACCCCTTTGCTGTCATCCAGTGTCAAGTGGGTTTTCTGTCATTCCCAATGCAAAGAGCCCTGACTGACTTAGCTTGCTTCCTTCTCTCTGAGTTCCTAGAACTGAGGCTTCTGCCTCCTTTTCCATAGAGTTGAGTGCTTTTCCACCATTCTGAAGCACACCTGGTATTCAGCGCTCAAATGTTTATTGAACAATGGACCTAAGCAGTCATGCTGGAGACTGTACTGCAGAAGGAAGAACCAGGCAGAAGCAGAGGGAGGCAGGGAAAGAGGAGGAGCCCTCTGCCTGCTCCACGCCAGCCAGCCGAGAAGAAACATCCCAGGGCTGAAGGCCTGACTCTCCTCCAGGGACTGAGCTTGACTTCTTCACAGTTAAAGGACACCCAGTCCCTTCCCTGCCTCCAGAAGGGACTGTACCTCAACTATCTGTCTTCTTACGAGTTACCAGACCAATGCCTAGACAGACAGGGTAGAAGCATCTCAATTGAGTAGATTGAAAAAAAAGGAGAAAAAATAAAAAACCCACTGAAGTCAGAATGAGAGAACCAGAGTCCAAACCCTGACCGTAACTCTTCCCAGCTGGGGCGTCCCTGGACAAGTCCCCAAAGCCCTCTGTTCTCAGATTCCCTGTAAATTCGGAGTAAGGGGTCTGAACCACCCACCCTCTGCCCAGGGCTGACTTGAGATGTATGTGAATGTGAGTTCTTAATGCTATGCTGTTATTACTGTTACCATGTCCTTATATGGTAACAATAGTAGTTTTAAAAAAAAAACACTGCAAAGTAGAGATCTGTGTTTATAATAATA
Source organism: Macrotus californicus (assembly GCA_007922815.1). Lineage (NCBI taxonomy): Eukaryota > Metazoa > Chordata > Mammalia > Chiroptera > Phyllostomidae > Macrotus > Macrotus californicus. Next base: position 2,692 of record VMDR010000965.1, read on the forward strand.
AAAAGACATGTGTATGTCAATTTATGACATTCAAAACAAGCAGGTAACGCGGTGGGGTTGAGTGCTTGGTAGAGCCCTTTCCCTTTAAAATCACGTAGGTACCTAACTATTCATCAAGAGTATTCCTGTATCATGTTTTAAAACTTGAGGACCTTTAACTAGATTGCTCGAAAGTTCCTTCCAAGGTTTAACCTAAACCTCGCCAAGTTAAATAGTTCCTTTCTTTACTGACAGTACCTATAATACAGGTAGAAAAATCAAGCTAGAAACAGAGAAGGGCAAATAAACACAAAAAGTAAAATCACGTGGGCTATTCAATGTCTTCCTCTTCTTCCATGGCCCACTGTCATCATCTTCAACACCAGGCTGCAGGGACCCCTGACCTGCCCAGGCACCAGGGGACAAATGTCACCAAGACACAGGCCTCCGCTGGAGCATCTCTCTGGCTGTCATTAGGGTCACTTCTACTCATAGTCATGTGAGGGTGTACAATCCAGTCGGGAGGAAAGTGAAGACTTGCTCGGATGAGTTTATAAATGAGAATGAGAGGCCGTTTCATCTCGCAAAGTGACAAAAGTTGGAAAAGCCACAATGCTAAGCAGCGGTGCCGAGGTAGTCAGATGCCACACCCACTCATTGCTGGTGGGAGCACAAGCTGCACTGGACTGGGGGGGAAGCAATCATGTGACATCTACTAACAGCCTAAAAATGTTCACATTTTTTACATCCTTACCTGAGCATATGTTTATTGATTTGAGAGAGAGAAAGGGGGAAGGGAGTAGGGAAGAGAAAGAGAGAGAGAGAGACATGGATCAGCTGCCTCCTGCACATGCCCTGACAGGGGATCGAACCCGCAACCCTTTGGGGTACTGGATGACACTCTAACTGAGCCATCCGGCCAGGGTTAAACATGCTCACAATTTGGGCCCAGTAATCTCACACTTCAGGATCAACAATATACGAAGAAAAAAATACCTAATCCAGACCAATTCGTGAACAGAAAGATATTCATGGCAATGTCATTTATAGTGATTTCCCTCTAACTCTAGGTCTTCAGGGCTTCTTTGTATGTTCATGTGTTTTATATACACATGGCCCATGACGGTGTCAGGCTTGTCACTGGCTATGCCACCGCTCCTTCTCATTCTAGTGGCCTGTGATCCCTGCTTCAGTCAGGGCTGTGTTCCTGCTGCAGACCTGATAGACCGATGGGACCAAACCAAACCCAGGGGTCAGAGGTCAGAGGGGAGGGGAGAGTCCGGGTCCTGCATGAATCCCAGAAAAAGACAAGGCTGTAGGGAGAAACTGAAAGAGCTATTTCACCAAGACCTTTGGATGGCACTGGTGTAAAAAGTTATTCCACTCAGACCTGAATCTCTTCGACTCGTACCTCAGTGTTCCACAAGACACAGAACATGTCTTCTCGCATCTGCGCTGAACTCAGCATGCTTCTGCCCTGGCGGCTGGCTCAACAGTGGGTCCCAGGCCCCTGCACCCCCGCCCTGGCGGCCTCAAGTGTCCGATATTGGTGTTGACGAGCACCTTGAGGGATTCTGGTGAGACTTTCAGAAAGCAAGAGGAGAGACTGGACTATAGGAAAGCCAGAGGAACACTGTTTATTACTCACAAAGCGGCAGTCACGGGGAAAGCACCAGTGACACATCCAAAACTCCGGGAGTTTTACTGTCTGCAAAGCACTTTTATGACCATCGTTTTATTTGATCCTCAAAACAAGGAGTTCTTCAGAAAACTGAGGCCCAGGGGTCATCTTCCTTGCCCAAGACCGTCCTTAGGGCCATCGTCACAGCCTGGCATCTCTGGCTCATTCTGGTACTTACCAGGGGGGCCTTTATCCTGGACTCCACCTTAGCGGGGAGGCCCAGATAGCTGTTGCGACCCTCAGCCTAGGCCTGGCTGTGGCGAGAAAGGAGCTCTTTGTGAGCCCCTGTGCTCCAAGATTGGTGCATTGTCATCTTTAAATCTCACAACAGACACTTAAACGGCACTTATGAAGCATCAGACACTGTTCCGAGCGCTTTAAAAATATGAACTCCTCCAACCTGCCAACATTCCTGTGAAGTGACCACTGCCAATATGATCACTATGTCACAGTTGAGGAAACTGAGGCACAGGGAGGTTGAGTGAATCACCCTGACCACATGGCTCGCGAGAAGTGGAGCCAGGATTTACAGCTGGCAGGCTACCTCCGGAGTCCAAGCTCTGAAATATTAATGTTTTGGTTTTACAGATGAGAACACCAAGGCTCAGAGAACTCACCTACTCATCCTAGGTCTCCCGGGTAGGAAATAACAGAGCCGTGAGTCGAATCCAGAACGGTCTGCTTCTCAGCCATGGCACTTCAAACGTCCTCTTTTAGGGGACCAATGAATAAAACTACCTGTTCCCTCTTCCCTTTGTCCTCCAGTGCCTTCTCCTCTCCCACCTTGCCTCGCACCCCCTACACCTGCTTATCTGCACAACAGTCTCCCTCTCCCTGCTTTGCCCCTCAGGAGGCACAGAGGGCAGAAAAACCCCTGGTACCTCGACCAGCCCTTCGGAAGCATCCAAGGTGTAGTTTTAGGGCTTGAGGAGAAAGGAGTCCAACAGGGCCCGGAATGTGCTTCCAAGACAGGCCCTTAAACGTTCCATTCTCGCCCTGATTTAAGAAGCATTGGGTGGGCCAAGGACCCTCCCCCAGGGCACACACCCTTGCTTTGTCTGGTGGGAGGGAGAGGTGGGAGCAGAATCTCAGGCTTGGCTGACCAGGGCCCAGGGGTGGGCTGGGAGATTGACCTGCTGTGTGTCAAGTGCCAGGTATCTATAGATACAACCCACGAGGTCGATTGTACATTATCGCCTTCTAGATGAGGAAACTGGAGCTCAGGAGTAACTTTCCCTGGTTTCTCCTTCCAGTAAAGGCAGAGAAACTCCTACTGGACCACAAATAACAACTATGAACTCTGGGAAAGATTTTTTTTTTTAATTTTAAAACTGCCTACCAACACTGGAAAGTAACCAGAAGTGGACAAAACTGCAAAGGGTCTACTTACAAGCAGATTGGAGATGACAGAAAGAAGAGTCAGTGAGCTGGAAAACAGATCAACAGGAAGTATCTAATATGAAGAACAAAAAAATCGAAGAAAAAGAGAATAGCCTCAGCGACGTGTGGAACCACAAGGACAGGTCTCACATAACCTGCGCATAATTGTCATCTGAGAAGGAGAGGAGAGGGAGAATGGGCAGAAAAATGTTTGAAGAAATAACGGCTGAGATGTCCCCCAATTTGGTGCAAAACACAAATTCACATGTCCAAAAATCTTCATGAGCCCTCCAAGCAAAGTAAAGACAAAATACATACTTAGACATATAATCAAACTACCAAAAACCAAACACAGAGTATTTGGAAAACAGCCAGAGGAAACACAACATATTACATACAAGGGAACGATGACATAAATATCACTGACCTGTCACCAGAAAAAAAAAGAGGCCAAGAGACAGTGGAACACTATCTTTAAAGTACAGTAACGAGCAGCTTAACAGGGGTGTGCTCCGAGGACAATTTCATTGTTGTGCGAACGCCCCAGAGTGCCCTTACCCGGACCTCGGCTCTCTATGGTGCGGACCACCGCTCCTCGGCTACGAGGTTGTACAGCGTGTTACTGTACAAAGCAGCACGAGATCACATCCAGCCCAAGAAAAAACAATGCCATCAGAGACGCAGTAAACCCCGGATGTGCGAGGCTGCTGCTGGCGGCACACTGTTTACAACCAACTTTTTTTTTTAATAAATAGAAAGAATAACCTCTAAAGTAACAATGAAAAGTATAGTGAACACATAAACCCATAACACAGATGTTCATTATCACTGCCAAGCCGTGCGCTCATTGCACAACCGTACACGCTGGACGTGCTGGACAGGCTGGACCTGACTGTACGCCTGGCGGTGCTGCGGGCTGGTTTCCACAGCGTCACCACCAGGACACGAGCAGCGCACTGGGCTAGGACACAAGACAGTCACATTGGCAGGTGACAGGAGTTCTCCAGCTCTATTATCGTCATTGGGACCAGCATCCTACATACAGGCCACTGTTGACCAAAACATCACTATTTTGCACATGACTGGCCTGGGGAAAAAGACCTTGTGAACCAGGATTTTATGTCCAGTGAAAACATCTTTAAAAAATGAGACTGAAACAAAGACATTTTCAGACTCATGAAAACTAAGAGAATTACTCCCCAGAAGGTCTACCCAAACCAAGGAAGTTCTTCAGATGAAGGGAAACGATATCAAATAGAAGCTCAGATGATCAAGAAAGAACATGAGAAGCGGCAAATGATGGGTAAATAGGAAAGACTATCTCCCTTTAGTTTTTATGAAAACACCTGTGACTATTTAATTCAGCGATTACAAGGGCACAGTGTGGGGTTTGCAGTGTGTGTGGATACTATGTGTGGACAACTGTAGGTCATGTGAAGAATCGAGGGCCTACAACATGGCAAGGTTTTATGTTTCATAGGACGCACAGAAGCTCACCTGTGCACTGCAGTCAGGAAGCGGCAGAGCAAAGTACCATCCGAGTCCAAGTCCCATCCTCTCCTTTCCACGTCAGACGAGACAGTGAGTGGTAAGAGGGAAAAATGAGGCAGGGACGAGAGAGCGACAGCTTCCAGTAGGCCAGGGGCCCAGCAGCTGCTGAACCCAGACGATGCCCCCGCCTCAGAGTCTGGTTCGGGGAATGACAGGGCCTGCCATGCCAGGGCCAGGCTGGGGCCTTAGGGCAGGATGAAAGCAAAAGTGTCACCCTCATTTCAAAGCTTGAAGTCAGTCCTTGCATCTGAGCAGTCAAGCCTGTGAGTGACCTTCACCGAGGTTAGGAAGGTGCCTATTGCCACAGTGAATCCTGCTGCTGCCCCCTGGCCAGAGAGTGGCCAGTTCTCGGTGGACACCACCTTGCCAGCTGTCCAGCCTTGCCGAGGCCTGTGGAGAAGACCTGGGTGCAGCAGGTGGGAATTTGCATGGGAAGGAGCTGGGGCAGGGCAAGGATGTTCCTCCCACGTCCAGAGCCTACCTCTGAGACTGGGAAGTCCATTCATGAGGTCTACCTGGATGGAGCCCCAGACCTGGATTCTGGGCCCAGGAGCAGCCTTACCATACCTGCTCAGCAGCACCTGCAGAGCTGGACGATGCCCCTTCTTGGTGTCTGAGCTCCTACATCCTGGTACTCCAACATCTTCCCTTTTGTTCCCCACACCCTAGAGGTGAGAGCTACTCTCTATAGTTATTTTCTTCCGGGTTTTCTTAGTGTTCCCTGGTTTCTTTTTCTGCCTTGTGTAACCAATTCTTCACACTAAGTTTCCTCTGTGGAAACCCTGGCATGATTGTTGCCCTGACAGGCTCCTGCTGTTAGGGAGAAACAGAGGGGCTTCTCCCAGGAGCCTGCCACGGCTTCCAAAGGGCAGCGTGGAACAGAGGGGAGGGCTCAGGCTTCAGGCTATGGTGGTCCTGAGTCCGAACCCCAGTTCTGCTTTTATTCCCTGAGCGACTTGGAGCAAGCCTCAGTTTCCCCACTTGGAAATAGGGATGATAACACAAACCTGATCAGTCAGTCTCTTTGAGTACAAGATACAAAAAAAGAATTTGAACTAGATTAAGCAAAAGGGTGAAATTGTTCTGGAAAGTGTTCTGGAAAGTGTCCTGAATAATAATTATGAAGTAAAAGGGTAAGGGAGGCAGGAGTAGAGCTTGTCTCACATGTAACTGGAGCCAGACCTCAAGTCTGTCCAGGATCTCGGTCTGCTCCTCTGTCTGTGGACCTGCTTCTTACCAAAGATCCATCTTCCCATGAGGAAAACAGCCTCTTGGCACTTCCAGACTCTTGCCCGTGTAGCCCTGCCTGTCACGGAAAAGAAAGGTTCCTCCCGGAAATACCCAGCTCAGGAATTTCCAGGGGAGGGCCCTGACAGGCCAGGATGGGTCACCGTGGCCTGGCAACAGGGTCACATGAGGGATGAGAGCCATCAGTCAGCTGCGTCATATCCAAATCTTATAGAAACTCATCCAAGGCTGGGATGACTATGCCCCTGTTACAGATGAGCAAGGTGAGGCTCAGAGAGGGAGGGGCCTGACCCCGGTCACGTGGCTTTTACCTAAGCAACTGTGCTGGATACTAGGCCATTAAAAACCAGATGATTAGAAGTTGTGCCAGCTTGGCAGAAAGTAGCTGGCTGCGTGTGTGGCTAGTCCCTTAGAAGGTGAGGAGGGAAGGAGACTGCATTTGCTTCATGCTTTACGATGTGCCAGGTGCTGGGCAGATAAACGTGGGAGAGCCCAGCTTCCTTCAGGGGGGCGGGTTACAAGGATGGTCCCATTTGAAAAAAAAGAAGAAAGTGAGGGCTCAGAGTTCTGCCGTCAACGCCAGGTTCCGCAGCTTAGCAGCAGGGCTGGGATTCAAACCCGAGCCTTGTGGGTTCTCTGTATCACCCATCACAGTGTCCATACGCCCAGTTCCCTCAGGAAGTGTCTTGCTATTTCATGGGCTCTGGATGGGTTGACCTCCCGTGGCTCCACATGCTCTGGTCTTGGATAGAGTATAAGGTCCCTTTGGGGTCATGGCATTTGAAAAAAAAGATATTGGGAAGAATACAGAGAAGCCACAAAGAATGACAGAGGGACAAAAAGGGTCCTCAAGGAAGGGTAAAGACAGCAGGGGTTGCTGAGCTGCTGGGAGAGAAGGCGCTGAGAGACCACGACTGAGGTCAAACTTCACTGGCAGAGAGAGTGTGCAGGGCTCCCGCACACTCGACCCAGCTGCTGTCTCATGGTCAAAGTGGCTCCACCCTGAGTGAGGTGGGCTGGGCCCGCCAGGTGGCCCTAGCTGCGAGCAGGTGCCTCCTCCCACTGGCCCACGGGCCAAGAAGTCACGTTTGGCCTGTGAGACGCAGGGGAGGTGGAAGGCCCCACCTGTCCCAGCCACCTCTCAGACACCTGCAGTTGCTTCCCGGTCCGTTGCGGTGGTGTAGACGTAGAAGGTCAGTACGGAGACGCAAGCGCACAGCATCTCGTCGGCCAGCGGTTTGCCGCCTGGCTCCAGGCTGGGCTTTATGCCTGGTCTTCTGAGGGACCCTGATCAGTCACTTTCCCTTTCTGAGCCTCAGTTTCTCATCTGTCAGCAACGTAACTGTGAAAATACATGGTGGAAGTACAGACAGACTCTAAAATCCACATGACATTGTGCAAAGAAGAGGGGAGAAGAGGTCAGGTTTACCCCAGGAAGAGGAACCAGTGCTGCCAACGGCAGTGGGGAGCTAAGGAAAAGACAGGACTGCTAGGGACAGAAAGCATCAGGGATCGTAAAGCAGGTGGGTTGCTGGAGAGAACATCTCAGTCTGGACACCACACCTCTGCGGGATCAAGCGCAGATCCTCCTTCCGACCTGCTGACCTGGCTCTGGCACTTCTTCCACCCTCCCCTCGATGGCCCCATCAGCCACACTAAATTACAGTTTCCTAAATGTGTCACTATTTCCTGCCTCTGTATCTTTGCAAAAACTCTTTCCTTACCTAAAATGTCTACCTATGCTAATCCCACCCAAACCATTTCTTCCTGGAAAACTCCTACACATCCCTCAAAACCCATCTCAGTCATGTCCTCCATAAGGTCCTGTTTCTTAGCAGTGGCCCCAGCCCGCTCCACTCACCCAGGTGGGTCACTCCCTTTCCTTTGTACCCCAGCCTACCTAATGTGGTTCTCAGCCCTTATCTGTAAAGCTGTTGCATCAGAATCATCTCAGGACTTTAGTTTTAAAATGTTCAGACCCAGCCTCCACCCCCACCCCCAGAATTTAACTTGGGGAGTCTAGGTCGGGCCCAGGTGTCAGAGATTTAAGTAGATGCCCCAGATGCTTGTGGTGTTCAGCCAGGTGTCACTGGGGTGTGTCCCTTCAAAGCAGGGCCTTCCCCTCTCTACCAGGGCCTGGCTCAGTACAGTGTGAAGTGAATGTGGAAGTAAGTAGACAAGGCAGGAAAGGGAGGAGTGGGGGAAAGAGAAAGGAGTGGGAGGGTGAAAATGCATGTGACCCAGTGATGGGCAGAAGGTGCCCCGGCACTGATCATTCTGGTGTGTCAGGCCCTGTGCTGAGCCCTGTGTGCCCCACCTCACTGAGTAAAGGGAGGCCCCTGCTTTCTCAGAACTTGGGTACCAGTGACTGTGCATTTTGTAAGCCACACTTTATGAGTGTCCTGTGACTGCTGTGACAAATGACCACAAACTTAGTGGATTAAAACAGCACAGATGACCTTCCTGTTTGGAGGTCGGAGTACAAAGTGTGTTTTAGTGGGCTCAGGTCAAGGCATTCAACAGGGCTGGCTCCCTTTGGAGGCTCCAGGGGAGAGGACGTTCCCGACTCTTCCTGCTCCCAGCAAGGCTGCCGGCACTCCTTGGCTTGCGGCTGTACCGCTCCAATCTTTGTTCCAGTGTCACGTCACCTTTTCCTCTCTCCGACCTCTTTCCTCCGTCTTATAAGGACCCTGTGATTCCATCTAGCCCACCTGGGTAATCCATGATATGTCGCACGTCAAGATCCTTAACTCTATCAAACCTGCGAAGCCCATTTACAGTGGAAGGTAACATTCACAGGCTCTGGGGAGTAGAAGGTGGACACCCTTGGGGCCACTATTCTGCCTGCCACAACTGTCTGAGCCTCCCCAGCCAGACCCCAGTAGCAGCTCCCGGGCTTCTCGGCACCTGACCCGCCAGCAGCGGCCAGCAGAGTGAGTTCTCCCCCGGCCATTCCGTAGTGTGCCCCTCAGTGTTCCACGCATTAATCTTCCCACTGTCAGAGGCTGAAGGAGCAGGACCAAGTCACCCTGATCCCTCAGGTGGCAGGCACATGCTCACCATAAAACATACTGCTCCTAAAGGCCAGGCCACAGGTGACCTCTTGGTGGCAAGAGAAAACTGGCAGGGGCCCAGACAGAAGTGGACAGAGCACTGGTCAAGCAGGCAGAGTGGACAGTCATTGAAAAGGAAAAGAAAACTGCAAAAACAAAATCCTGCCTTTCTCCTGAAACAGTTATTTTCCCTTAGCGCCGTGGACGCTGCCACACCGCTGCAAGCAGAGCCCGACGCGACAGAAGGTCACATGTTCTGAGCCTATCGATGGCTTGTTGGAGCAAGCTGAGCAACAGGTGCCTATTGCTGCCAAGTGTCCAGCTCAGAGGGTGGGCTCACAGGGCAAGTAGAGCCGCCCCTTGGCCTGTCCACCATCTCTAACAAGGCAAAGACTGTGTGCTTCAGACCTGCAGATCAGGGGACCAACCATCCAGGTTTTCCTGGGGCTGAGGGCCTTCCTGGGAAAATTGGGACAAGTTGGTCACCTACTTGTGGCAGCCATACAAACCCCAGCAGAGGGCTTGGCCACCGTCCACCCTCCAGCCCTGGCCGAGTTGGCAGGCTCCCCAACCCCCTCAGCTGGCAGGGTTCAGAGCTGTTAAGAAAGACTATCCATGTGAAGCAATGTCTGTGGGTGGCAGTCGGTGCTCAGGGGCCCTCTCCATCGGGGCTGCTGAGTCACACTGGCTGAAGTCTGAGTGATTCAGGAGCTCGGTTTTCCCAAGTCACTGGGGGCTGAGGGGTGGAGGTGGGGCTCAGGCTAGAAGGAGGAAAGGAAAGGACAACTCCCCAAAGTTAAGACTCCACTGCCTACTCAGAAGCCTGCAATGGGGCATGCCTTCCCAGGGTCAAGGCTACATGTGTGAGAGCCTAGCACACAATGCTGGGAGGAAGTGCTGAGTGCGAGACGTGGGAGGCTGGGGTCAGACAGATCCTGGAGTCCCTGCTTCCCAGCATAGCAGCCTTGACCGAGCCCCCTAGTGTCTCTGAGACTCTGCTTTCTCACTGGCAAAAAGAGGCTAATGAGACCTCCGTGCAGAGTTGAGATCAACAATAAACAACCACCGTGTGAACTTGCCTAACACCCAGGAGGTGGCTCCTGTCCCTTGGCCCAGACCGAAGTCAATAGGAAAACAAATTAGCAACCAGAGGCTGCCTGGTGAGTCCTGAATTAGAACAAAAGGAGAAGAACAAAGCCAGGGCTTTCGCCCAAGCTCTGGGCTGAGGGCCCTTCCCTCCGCTGGCCAAATCTCTCTGCTTCTCCTTCCTCAGTACTCTCAGCCCCCTGGGGCTCCCATCCTCCCAGCATTACCTCATGTTGGCTGTTACAGACGAAGAGATGCTAGTTCTATTATGGGACACACAGACACTCTGCTGGGTTTTAACATGACGGATCTCAGTTGACCATCCCAGCAACCCTTTAGGAAGGGTAGGTGTTGCTATCCCCATTTTACAGATGTGGAAACTGAGTCTTGGAGTCCCACAGATTCAGACTCACATCTCCAGACTCCAAGTTCAATGCTTTCCCCACTGAAGCAGACCCGTGACCTTGGTCATGTTGGTGGGGTGTCCCCCTGCAGAGAACGTATGGCAGCAACCCACCCTAGCTGGCCAGCCATATTCACATAGCACCTGGCAGGCACTCCCATCCTTTGGGCAACTTTCTGACTCCTGACTGACGGTCCCGACTGAGTGATAGAGGTTCTTTTCAGAAGAATATGGGCCTCCCTCCCAGTCTCCACTCAGCTGCTGAGAGATAACTGCTAGTTCTCTGTCTGACTTTCCCTCCCACATCCCTCACCCCCCACACTGTGGGCCAACTCCCCTCAGCTGCTAAATATGGAAGTGACAACTCTAACTTCCTTTTATGAGAGAAAAGGAAATTTATTACCCTGGGCAGAAAAAGGATCTACTCTGGTAGGAGTATGATGCATGTAAACTATAGCCAGGGAGAAGTCTGCAGTCACGTGGCTGGCTGGGCAAGGCCTTAAATCACATAGTGCAGCTCTGTGCTACAGTGCCTCCCCCAAAGCCAGGCACCCTGGGGGATCCAGCCAGAGAAGCGGTCATGGTCAGACTCTGGACTTTGTCGCCTGGCAGAGGGCTCCAGAACTATATATACTGACTTTAGTAATGTGGATATTCTGAAGGCCAGCGTGATCTAGGAAGGAAGCACCAAAGCATTTGTCACTGGAGGTGGCTGCACATCTGGCCAGCCTCAGAGCGCACAAAGGAAGGGGAGGAAGACACGGGAGCAAAGCAAAGCAGGGTAGAAGGTAGCTTCCCGAACTCAAAGCGGTGTGCGGGAGACGCTCACTGGGAACAGCCTGCCTGCCCATCAACAAAGGGACCATTGGACGGACCATAACGGCCTCACCGCTTCATAGAATTTCTGCAGAATTTTAAAAAGTGAGGACAGTGTAAGGGTTCCTCACAAAATTAAAAATAGAACTACCATATGATCTAGCAATTCCACTTTTGGGAATTTATCTGAAGAAAATGAAAACGCTAACTCAAAAGAGATCTGCACGCCCATGTTCACTGAAGCATTATTCATAACAGCCAAGACACGGAAACAACCTAGGTGTCCATCAGCGGATGAATGGGGTGGAGAAGATGTGGTTCATATTCGGAGGAATATTAGTCATAAAGAAAAACCCAAGAAAATCTTGCCACTTACAATGACATGGAACTTGAGGGTTTTATACCAAGTAAAATGAGTCAGACAGAAAAGCAAACACCGGATGATCTCACTTAGATGTGGAATCTAATAACACAAACACAGCAACCCCCAAACAAGCTCAGAGATAAAGAAAACAGATCGGTGGTCACCAGAGGTAGGGGTGAGGGGTAGGGACAATGGGTTGAAGGTGATCCAAAGGCATGAACTTCCAGTTGTACACTAAGTAAGCCCTGGGGATGCAGTGCGTAGCACGAGTGACTATTTTACACACACACACACACGCACGATAATACTGAATTGCATATTTGGGAATTGCTAAGAAAGCAAGTAGGTCTTAAAAGTTCTCATCACAAGAAAAATTGTTGCGATTCCCTATGATGCTAGATGTTAATTAGATTTATCGTGGTGGCCATTTCAGCATACAAATATTGATTATGTTGTACACCTGAAACTAACATAATGTTGTATGTCAAGTATAACTCAGTAAAAAAAGAATGAAGATGATCACATGGATGGAAATGATCTCTACGACAGATTTATTTTTTTAAAGCAATTTGCAAACCAGTATGTACAGCATATAATTTATATTTAACAAATTAGACCAAGCAATTATATATACATACTCATCTATATAAAGTCACAGAAAGGGATTTGGGAAAATACATCAGACTGATAATAGAGCCCCTGTTATCTCTGGAGAGGGAAGCGAAATTGGCGTGGTGGTCAAGGGGGAATTTATCTGTACTATTTGGGTTTGTATTCACGTATTAAGCAATGAAAATAAATGACTTTTAGTGAAACAAATGTTGTAAAAGGAAGGCAAGTGTGATCTCCTGCTGGTTAGGTGCATTCCAAGCAGAAAAGAGATTGGGGCAGGGTTGGGGGAGGAGCCTCAGGATGGACCTCCAAGAGCTGGCTTCATTCTGCCCTGGGACCTAGGCCACCCCAGAGCCCAGGGCCTTGCCTGCCCACTGGGTCAAATGGCAAGCGTCTCATCCCGTGGTGAGCCTAAAAGGAGGGAGAGTTCCCTGCTACTAAGAGTCCCCTCTTGGCCCCATCTGATTCCGGGAGACAAAGGGTTGTTGCCAGCCTGTCACCCACACCTGGAGCACTGGTGTCTGTGAGCATCAACGGGCTGCTCTGAGTTCTTGCATGACGTGAACTCCTGCATCACAGGAGGTAGAGAGGGCCTTGTCCATTCCTTGCTGGAGCCAGTGTGGCCTCTGCCTACTAGTACCATCCTCCGGAAACAGGACGAAGAAGGGAGGGGGCGTGAACAAGAGAAAGGAGGACTGAAGAACTATTCTTCTTTGCAGCCTTGCAAGTGTAGCAAAGCAAGACATAGAGAAAGGGCCAATCGCTTGGAGTCACCATCTGCCTGGTGAAGGAGTGAAGACCTGCAGCACTGGGCAGGGAGCGCGGAAAGTCTGATGCATTGGGACTGGAAACAAGCAGCAGAGGCTCAGATTTCAACTCCCATGGGAGATCAGGGCCCCAGAGACCCCTCTCTCATGGTGGGGAGGGGACCCAAGGCCAGATTCCTGATGAGCTGTTTGGACTGGAACTGAGGTCTGCCACTAAAGAACAGAGACTGAAAATTCTCTATCTAAGATGCCTGGCTTCCAGTGTTGACAAGCTAAGTTTCTGGACTATCACTTAAGACACGACAGGAAGGAACCTGTGGGCCCCAGCCACAAAAGAGCCAGGGATGCCAATGGAGAAGAAAGCATGGGAAGCTGGCCAAGGGCCTCCGCTGAGCAATAGTGACCGCAACCTTCCACTCTAACAACTGCATGGGCACAGGGGACAAAAGATAAAGCCTAGGACCCACCAAGGTAGGGAATTTCATAGGACAGCCCACATAAAGCTGGGACCCAACAGTAAGGAAGAATAAGCAAAAGCTCTGTTGATTGATGGCTTGGCACTAGGTAGAAGCATAAGGGGAAACTCCCCTGAAGATTTATAACAAGGAGCGGGCCTGCATGTAGGTTTGCAGTCTGAATTCATGCACTTTTGAGATTCAAACATAAAACAAACAAACAAAAAAGCAACCTCAGACAGAGACTTATTTAAACGGTCCTAGTTGGGTAACACCGCCTTTCTGTAGAGCAAATCGCCTCTGGAGGGACCCTCAACTCAGGCCGCGAAAAATTCTCAAGAAAATGAGTGACTTGGAGGACACACACACACACACACACACACACACACACACACACACGACCCAAGTAAACAAGCCACCAACAAGTCCCCAGAGAGAACCCGTCCCTGCTGTCACCCTGATTTCAGACCTCTGACCTCCAGGACTGACAGAGAGTAAATTTCTGTTGTGTTAAAGCCACCAAGGCTGTGGCCATTTGGTATGAGAGCCTCAGGAAACCAGTGCTGGGTTGGAGGAAATACAACAAGAAATAACGTCTGGGAAACTCTCAGAACTGTTGTAAATCATCAACACTCAGATCCGGGATCCCAGTGAGTCCCAAGCTCAGCAGCCACCACGCCGAGACACACTTAGTGACGCTTCAGAACCCCAAAGACAACAGGAAGACGTGCAAAGCAGGCAAAGGGAAAGACATGCTACCTGAGAGCGGGCTCCTTGACAGCCGCAATGGAAGCTGGAAGGCAGTAGAAGGGCATCTTCGATGTGCTGAGAGAGAAACTGTCTGTCTAGAATGCTCTATGCCACAAAACAACGGTTCCAGATGGAGACGATAAGGAGGCATTCTTCAATGAGTAAAATTACTACCAACAGGTTCCAGAGGAAATTCTGTGATCCATATCAACAGAAGGAAAATGACCCTGATTGGAAAGTTTGAGAACAACAATGAAATACAGGATTGGAAAACAAAACTCCCGTTACTCGTAGATAATATAAATTTTGCGCATAGCAAGTCCAAAAGAGGCGAGGGGCATGTTGGGGGACTGAGAAGCACAGACTGGCAGTTACAGAACAGTGACGGGGAAAGGGGAGCACAGCAGAGGGGATACAGTCAGTGATACTGTAACAACTGTGTACGGGGCCAGGTGGGCACTGGAATTATCGGGGGGACCACTCTGTAAAGTACGTAGTAGTCTAAGCACAATGCTGCATACCTGAAACCCATACAAAATGCTATTGAATGTAAAATGTAGCTAAAAAAAATTTAACAGAAAAATGTAAAAACGTCCAAAAGGATCTACAGATACATTAAAATTTATAAGAAGTTTGACAGTCTTGCTAGATACAAAATTAATGTGTAAAGTCATTCGTGTTTCTGTATACTAGCCACTGACAGAATAGAAAAATGGTTTTTAAAAATACTATTTACAAGAGCATCAAATAAATACTAAATTACTTGGAATAAAACAAAAGGTGGCATTATTCTAAATCTGCATTGAAATACATTTTAAAAAATCAATAAAAGCAGAAATACACGAGGTTTATCTGATCCCTACCTGGCATCACATACGAAAGTTAACTTAAAACAGCTCATAGACCTGAACGTAAAATTTAAAGCCACAGGAAAGAAAACACAGATGAAAAGCTTTGGGACCTTGGGCTGGGCAAAGTTTATACTTATGACAACAAAAAGAACAAATCGATAAATTGGACTTTGCCAAAATTAAGACTTTGGCCCTCCAAAAGATACCGTTAAGAGAATGAAAAGACAAACCACGGACTGGGGCGGGGGGTCAGGGTAATCTTTGAAAAGCAGATACAGCAGGTCCTCAGATACCGTCATTTCATTCAACACTGTTTCTTTATAACGTTCATGGGGTGGGAGGGGATGCTGTTCCTGTCCGGGGCCACTGTCTATGTGGAGTCTGTGCTTTCTCCCAAGTCCGTGTGGGTTTTTTCCAGGCACTCAGGTGTCTGTCCTCCCACATCCCAAAGCTGGCACATCAGATAGGTGAATTGGTGTTTCTGCATCATCCCTGGCTGAGTGAGTGTGCATGTGTGCGTGCGCCCTGTGATGGCGATGTGTCCTGTCCCCAGGTGGGTCCCACCTTGTGCCCTGAGCTGCAGGTAAGATCTGGCCACCCCCAGACGTGACGTGGAGTAAGCGAGTTGGAAAAGAACTATCTTACTCGTCTTGATTAATCTCTTACATGTATGTGGAGCTCACGCTTATTTCAATGTTTAATATTGTAAGTGTTTTGGGTCTGTATTTAGAAGTGTGGTGATATCTTTGTGACCTACAGAGATAAGCTGTAGGAACTGAGCTCTTAGCGTGTATCAATGAGCCGAGGGTAACACAAGTTGTTTGGCTGAAAGTGGCAGTTCCTAGGAACCTACGGCTGATGCCAAGTGAGGACTGACTCTTTCCGATAAAGGAGCTGTGTTCAGAAAGTCGTACGCCACATAACCACGTTTCAGTCAACAGCAGACCCTGTATGTGAATGAGACCCTGGTCCCGTAAGATGACAGAAGAGCTGAAAAATTCTCATCGCCGAGTGACATCGCAGCGGTCATACTGTTAGAGCCCAGCACGTCGCCCAAGTGTAGGGGGCAGAGGCGGCTGGTGTCAGCAGGCCTGCTGGGCACGCAGCTGGGTACAGGTGCAGTGCACGCAATTTGTGCGGCGCAGAATACTCGATGATGATAATAAATAACTGTGTTACTGGCTTATGTATTCACTAAATTATACTTTGTATTGCTATTTCAGTGTATACTCTTCCTACTCATGAAGAAAAGCTTGCTATAAAACAGTGAGCTGGCCCTGGCTGTGTGGCTCAGTCGGTTGGAGCGTTGTCCCTACACCAAAAGGTTTCAAGTTGATCTCCAGTCCGACACATAGCCAGGTTGTAGGTTCCATCTCCCATTGGGGTGCGTATGGGAGGCAGATGATTGATGTTTCTCTCTCACATTGATGTTTCTCTCTCTCTCTCTCTCAAATCAATAAACATACCCTGGGGTGAGAATTTAAAAAGAGCAATGATAAAACAGCATGCCAGTTATGCCGGCAGCAGCCTCACATATCGCCCTGATCACATCATCATCTCTTCTGCTTGAGTTAATCGTGCTGTTCTGTACAGCAGGGTAGGACAGCAGGCTGCCCCGTGCAGCCTAGGTGTGTAGTGAGCCACGCCGCGGGGGTCTGTGTGAGTGTACTCCGTGTTGTTTGCACAAGAACAAGATCGCCTAAGGGCACATTTCTCGGAATGTGTCCCCGTCGCTAAATGGTACAGGACTATATAAATAATTCCCCAAACTCAATAACCAGAAAACTCGGTTAAAAATGAGCAAAAGATTTGAACAGACACTTCACCAAACAAGATCTACAGACGGAAAATAAGCACATGAAAACAGCTCACATCTCTGCGGAGGGGAGAGTGGGAGGGGCTAGGGAGGAGGGATCACCAAGGGGAATGGAGAAAACTTGGGGCCTGATGGATTTGTTCATTATCTTGTTTGTGGTGTTGGCTTCGTGGGTATTAAAGACGTCAAAACTCATCAAATTGTGCACTTTAAATATATGCAATTTACTGTATGTCAATCATACTTCAAAATAATGCTGTGTTGTTGTTTTTTTAAGGCTTCAATTAAAGCAGAAATATATCGTGTTTGTGGGCTGGCAAACTCAACAGTCTCTCCAACTTGATTTATAGATTCAATGCAATCCCAATAAAAATCCCAGCTGCTATTTTTCTTTTGTGGAATTTGATGAGCTAATTCTAAACTTTATATGGAAATACAAAAAGCCAAGAATAATCAGGACACTTAAATTTTTTCCCCACAGTGTGGGAAAATTTGGTCGATGAAATAGAAAGATTATTATAAACCTACAGTAATTAAGGAAGTGCGGTGTTGGCTCAAGGTTAGACCAACAGACCAAAGGAGCATGAAAACCCAGACACAGGCTCTCGCTTCCACCAGCACCCGAGGTGGGTTGCAGAGCGGGAGGGAAGGGCAGACGCAGTAGATGGCACTAGGACAGCGGAGCATTCTCAGGTAGGGGCTTGGGGAGGCAAACCCCTATCTCACGCCATACGCAAAAATCACTTTCAGATGGACTGAAAACCTAATGTCAAAGACAACACTTTTAGCAGATAAGTAGGATAATGTCTTCAAGATGTCAGGACAGAGAAGAAACTTTCTTAGAGCTATCATGTGTCTTTAGTCTCCTTTAATCTGGAACAGTTTAAGCTTTGGTGAACTTAACATTTTTTAGAAGACGTTCTTAAACATATTCACAAAAAGCACAAATCATAAAGAAAAACATTAATAATCTTCACTACATGAAAATTAAGAACTTCTGTTCTTAAGAGAGTAGAAAGACAGTCCGCAGAGTGAAAAGGTTTCACAGCTCATAGAAAAGACCCCCAAAAGTAAAATCAAAATTATATAAATGACAGACAACCCGACAGAAAATGAGCAAAAATTTTCCTAGGCATTTCATGAAAGAGGAAATCCAAATGACTAATCAACATCTGAAAAGATGCACAACGTCATTAACAACCAGGAAGATGCAAATTGAAACCACAGACCATAAATATCACATATCACACCATATCATACCATACGTACCATATATACCATGTGTACCACACCATACCATAAAGACAATCAAATTCTCACACTGTAAAGCATGCTGTGAGGATGTGGAGCTACGGGAACTCTCATGTATTGGCACAGACACTTTGGTGAATAGTTCGGCATTTTCTGGTAAAGTTAAATATAGGCATACCTAGAGACTTTCCTGTATATCTGCACCAAGAGTCACAAGCAATGAACGTCCGCAGCAGGTTTCTTGTTAAACCAGAGTATTAGAAACAACTAAAACCTCCTGAGAGTCGATTGGATATAGTCATGAATGGCGCACGAGGCAGCAAGGGAAACGAACAGAGTAAAGTTGTATCGAACAACATAGATGAGGTTTACAAATATAATGTGGAGCAAACCGTGACTACAAAAGGGTACAGTTAGTGCAACTCAACTTCTTTTAAGATGTATGAATATGTCAAAATACGCAAAACAAATTTATATTTCTTTTTTACTTTTTAAATTGAATTTATTGGGTGACGTTGGTTAATAAAATTATATAGTTTTCAGGGGTACAACTCTATAAATCATCATCTGTATATTGTATTGTGTGTTCACCACCCCAAGTCAAGTCTCCTTCCATCACATTTATCCCCCCCTCCCTTAAATTTATATGGTTTAGGAATGAATCAAATGAAAAGCATGAAAAATATAAAATGTCAGGATGGTGACTATTTCTATGGGGGAAGGAGGGTGTTATCAACAGAAAAGGTTCACACAGGAGCTTCTTGGAGTGCTGGCAATATGCTCAGTATTCAAGTCTGATGAGCCTCTTCCCTAATCATGGAATTGAAGTTCTTGCTCTGATTGGTCCTACCTAAGCCCTGTGCCCAGCACTAACCAATAACCATGGTTAGAGGAATTTCTTAAGCTGATTGGCTTATGTCTGGAGTACTGAACCAATCCCTGTCAAGAGAGATGAGATTTCTTAAGTTTAGACCTGGGGTGGGATCAGGTTTCCCTAAGGTACATGGGCCACGTGGGGGAAGGAATGGATATCCGAATAAACTCATGGTTCTTTTAAGAAGTAAAAAGGAGAAAATGAATGCTGAGAAGCCACCCAACCATGTACCATATCCATCATCAGTGCTGCTGCAATTAAATGTTCACCGTTGCCATCCCTGGCACCACCAACACTGAACTCCAGACCCCTCTTCTACCACCATATCACAGAAGTCTCTAACTCTCCCTGGCAGGGCAAGGGGTCTGTGTGTTACTTCCTCAGGGTTCAAAGACCCAGGCAAGAGCTGAGTCTAGGTCATTGGCACTCCCTGTGTGCCAGGGAGTGGAGAAGAATATCTTTCCTCTTTGGTTTTCTTAGTGGGAGGGGGCTTGCTTCTCATCAACTGTAGGATTCCCCTGGGTAGCCAGTGGGGGCGGAAGGAGACATTCTTTGACTGACAGGACCACATTCAGACCCATTCCTCCCTTTGCCCTGCCCAACAAATTTATATGGCAGAGAGTGTATTCCTATTTCCACTGGCAGATGAAGAAACTGAGTTTCAAAGCATTTAAGTGCTTTGCCCAAGTTCACAAAGCTAGTAAGTAGCAGAACTGGGGCTTGTATCCCTCTCTGACTCCGAGGCTGTCTCCCATTAATGAGCTTCAGAACATTAATAATGGGAGCAGATTTGCCCTGGCCAGGTAGCTCAGTTGGTTGGAGCGTCAACCCATACACCAAAAAGTTGTGGGTTCGATTCCCAGTCAGGGCACATACAATAATGGGAGCAGGTCTGATTGGGAAAGCAAGTGGCTTCTCAGGAAATGATGCAGAGAGGGGAGGCTGGGGCAGTTCTACCCAGGACCTTGCTGGTAACCTCAGTCCTCAGGGTTATCACTGGCTGTTTTGGTCTACAGCTGGCAAACCTGCAAGTCTCAACCCACCCACACCACCATCCCTATTCCCATCCTTAACTCGGAACCCAGATTAAGACTGGAATGGATGATATTTCACATGTTAAAATGAGGACTCCCTCAGAGCATCACAATCAAGGAATCTTTCTCTAGCCCAACTCTCTACCCAACACAGAAATTCTCTAGCACCATGAACCCATGAAACCCATGACTGGGCACCTCCAGGGGCAGGATGCCCACCTCCTCTGCCAGCTGCCCAATCTAGTGTCAGGCAGCCCTCACTGTTAGAACCTCCTGACTGCCACTGGGTCAGAAGTCCTCTCCGTGGAATGCCCAGCCCCTGGTCCAGTTCCAGCCTGCTGCAGCAGCATGGGGTAAATATCTCCATGGTACCCCTCCAGGGAGGGTAGGGACAAAAAAAGAAGAAAGAGGAAGGGGAAGGAGAGACAAAGGGGCAAGAACAAGGCAGAGAAAAAAGGAAATAACCTTCCCCTTCCACAGAATAATCATTCCGAGCCTCACAGTCCTGAAATCTGCAAATCTACCAGATTCAACCTGACACCGGATAAGAAGGGCCCCCATCACGGGCTTGACAAACACACACAAATAAACTTATTAACAAATACTCGAGTGCCTCTGTCACTCGGGATCTGGCCCTCAGCCCTGGCACAGGGCAGCCCCATCCCTGAACATCTGCTCTCATGTCCGACTGCCCGGGCCCCAGAAAACATACCGTGAAGGTGTGTGGGTTTTGCCAGCGCCAAGGTTGGACACTGTGCAGAGAGGGTATAGGAGCAGACACACTTGGGCAACAGAAAAGACAAATTAAATAACTTGTGAAATCTTTCCTCTCACACGGCAGGAATGCATCCTTGCATTCCATGTGTCATTTTCCAGAAATGCTGAGTTTTCTCGCTTCTTCTTGTGTCCCTACAAGTGGTTCTAGTGCTGCTCATGAATTACTGTGGTATTCCCAAGAATTGCACAAGAGGGGCCGAGGAACACTTTGCAAAAGACTACAATTCATATGTATCTTAAATTCGAAAATACCCAGGTCTAGATATACTTAGACCTGAAGCGTGATGCCAATTCTTTACCTTTGCAACTAGACAGATATTGGACTCCAAAAAGTTTTAATACAAATATTTAATAAGATTTAATTCAATTCTCAAACATACAAATAGTTTGGCTTCACTTCAATAATTTCAATATTTTGACACATTATAATTTGCATGTCACCTTCAATTTTAAATAGATAATTTTGAATGATTTAGAAGGTGGGTCAGCAAACATTTTCTCAAAGGGCTGGAGAGTGAAAGCTTTTGGCTCTGCAGGCTGTTCGATCTCTGTTGTAACGACTCAGCTGCCACAGGGCAACACGCAACTGAATAGGTGTCTCAGCGAAACTCCATTCACGAAAACAGCCATCTAGCCCATGGGCCTTAGTGTGTTGACCCCTGATACTTTAGTAGATAAAAAAAATTTTTTTTAAACAAAATAAATTGTTTTTAATTTTTACATTTACCTTACTTCATGCATTTGATGGAAATATACTTAAATGTCATACATTGTGAGTATAACTACATTTTATTTTTAAAAGTAGATTACTACTATAAATAGAACATAAATTATGTGAAAATTTTAGCTAAATTTTGCTCAGAAGGCAAGAAAATAGTGACATGGAATAAATACACGAACAGTGAATTATACATATCTTTATTTTACTACTCATCCAAATATCACTGGTTCATCAACAAAGCAATTTGTATTTAGGAATCAAAAGTAGTCTGCCTTCTACTGATTTTCGATTTTGTCAATTCTATTTTGAACTTATTATGAAGATGTATTTGAATGA
Organism: Macrotus californicus; assembly: GCA_007922815.1. Classification (NCBI taxonomy): domain Eukaryota; kingdom Metazoa; phylum Chordata; class Mammalia; order Chiroptera; family Phyllostomidae; genus Macrotus; species Macrotus californicus. The sequence goes on from VMDR010000965.1 coordinate 24,497, forward strand.
GGGGATAGATATTTTGACAGTTTGTTAACTTGATTTATAGATAAGTTAGCTATTTATATGATATATAAGCAGTTTATAGACTAACGATTGATTTATCACTTATAACTATTTTGACATAAGGCACATGAGCATCTACTTGCACTTTTTCTCTGGGCCCTGCAATCTTTAGGGGCAGACCCATCTCCCAGGACAGGGCAGGGCCGGGCACAGGTGTCAGAGCTCTGGGCTTGTAGTCAAGGGCATGTGCTCTGGAATCCAACTTCCCAGGTTCAAATCCTGGTTCTGCCACTTGCCTGCTCTGAAACTTTAGGGAAATCATATATTTTCTCAATCAAGTTTCCTCAGCTACAAATTAGGGATAAAAATAGTCCCTACCATGTACAGTTGCTGTGAGGATTCAATGGGGATTGAAAAGCTGCAAGGAAAGATCTTTTTCACAGTTCTTGTCACAGATGCAAAATGTTAGCAGATGCTGTGGATGTTAGATGCATGACACAGCAGGGAAAAGGAATAAAGTAGCCAGTTTGCAAAATAGCACATATAGGCTGGAGTGGCTCAGTGGATGGAGTTCTAACCTGTGAACCAAAGGGTCGATGGTTCAATTCCCAGTCAGGGCACACGCCTGGGTTGTGGGCCAGGTCCCCAGTTGGGGGAGTGTGAGAAGCAACCAACCAACCGATCAATGAATCTTGATGTTTCTCTCCCTCTCTTCTGCTTTCCCTTTCCCTCTCTCTAAAAGTATATAAATGAAATCTTTAAAAAAAATAGCACATGCAATATTCCACTTTTAATGTCTAAAGGGGAAATTTTTAAGGCATGTATTCATGGAGGTGGAAGAGGGTGTAAGGAGTAAACAGTAATGGGAAAAAATAAAACTGAATTGTTAAAAGAAAGAACATAGCTTCTCATATAAGCTTAAAATAAATCCAGAGACTATTCAAGAAACTAATAGCAACAGTTACAGAGGGCACTGAGTGGGGATGCAGCAGGGGGGACAGGGGGTGTCACTGTTCACCTGTTTATATGAGGTTTGTCTGGAAAAAGTCCAGCCATTGTTAATATAACAAGAGTGGTTTGTGCAACATCAGTGTAACCTGGCAGCCCAGGGGGGTGGACTGGAATGTGCACGTGTGAACAATGACGACCTCACTGTACTAGTCAGTGGGGGCGGTAGATACCCTTGAGTGAGCACGTGTACTATGTGGCCATCGCATTCAAAATAACTGAGTAGAGCAACAAATGTGCATCAAATTTTGCATTAAGCATGAACATTCCTCCACAGAAACTATTTGGATGATTCAGAAGGCCACAGCTATGGGCACCTGGTGATTGGCAGCTTCATCAGGATGACGCACTGGCTTGTGCATCACGTCTCGTGCAGAGGTTTTTGGAGAAACATCAAATCACTCAGGTGACTCAGCCTCTCTACAGCCCAGATTTGGTGCCCTGCAACTTCTGGTTTTTCCCAAAACTAAAATCCTCTTTGAAAGGGAATAGATTTCAGACCATCGATGAGATTCAGGAAAATATGAGAGGGCAGCTGATGGCGACTGGGAGAACTATGTGAAGTCCCAAGGTGCCTGCTTTGAAGGGGACTGAGGCATCATCGTCCTAGGAATGATATTTCTTATATCTTGTATCTTCTTCAATAAGTGTCTCTATTTTGCATATTACATGGCTTGATACTTTCTGGACAGATCTCGTATTTTATTTTTGTATTCAAATCATGTGGATTTGATTTCTATTTCTAAAATTAAGTTTAAAATGCAATATTAAAAATGTGTTGTCAGAACTGAATGCAACATCGTGACAAATCACGGTAGAGCGATTCTCTCCCCTTTGACCTGGAAGCTCTTCCTCTGTTGACACACCCTGCAGTCAGTGCACACTTCATTCCACCTCCGTTTCCAGTCAACCAACTTGGCAAGGTCCTTGGCCTTGCCCCTGGCTGCAATCACCTGTCCAGGCCATGCCAGGCCATGCCATGCCGTGCCAAGGGAGCAGCATTGCAAACAACTCTTCCCCGACCAGGAAGGCTGCCCGAAGCCCAGGCACAGGGTGCACACTTCTGCCAGGCCTTGTGACACACCTCGTGCCCCACCTGGGTTCACCTGTTTGGACTTCATGACACCACCTGCCGGCCCTTGACCACCTGCTTGGCCACCTGCTGTCTCTGCTGCCCTCCCTTCTCCTCTTTTACCTGCATTCCCAGATGCCTCCTCCGGTCCCGGGCCCCCCATGCAGACCCCTAGCTCCAGCCCCTGCCCACTTGGAATCTCTGAGTTCCAGTCCTGGCCTACCAGCTAGTGCACTGAACCTGGCCCGGCTCCCATAAGCCTCTCTGGGACACATGTTGGAGAAAAGGAACAATGATAAGTACAGTCCCTTTGAGAAGCCAGCGGTCTGGAGTTTGGGAAGAGAGCTGTTAGAGACACATGTTGGATTCCTGTTCACAGCTTTTGACAAAACTATCTAATAGAGGAAAGCCCTGCATCTTCATCAGAAGCAGAGGAGTATCGTGCATATGCCAGAAGTGACCAGGACTTTATGCCAAACACAGAAGGACTTCGGGGACCAGCCCCTAGGCCACTGCGCCTGGCAGAGGCCCAGCCTCACAAAATCAACAGCTCTGCAAAAGGGGGAAGGATAATCAGATGGACTCCCCGGGAAGCAGGGTGTCAAACTGCAGCCCTCAGCCAGACAGCGACCCCCGCCTCCCCCCCGCCCCAGTGTTCTGAAGCACAGCGTGAACCTAGGAGAACCATTTTCAAACATGACGTGGCAGCGGTCCCACCAGCGCCCATAAATATTTTTCTATTGACTTTTGTTTTAGTCTTTAACACTATCCTATGAACTACTTCAATAAACAGTGCAAGGCAAAGGAAGAGAAGTTTCAGAGAGCAGAACAAATCTTTGAAATGTTAACATAAATTCCCAGCCAACTCTGCCTAGGACTGCCAAGGAGGAGCTGGGGGTGCTGAGGGAGAGACACGGGGCACAGACCAGGCACGAATGTAGCCAGCTGGGCCCTGCCAGCATCTCCTGCAGCGTCGCCAAGTGGAAGAAAGGAAGGTTCCAGAATGAGGGAAGAAGGCCAGCTGGAGTGACAGAAAGAGAGAGAGAGAGAGAGAAGGCCAAACCAATCAGAGCTGTGAGGTGCCTCTGAGACCCTCTGATCCTCTTCCCCGTGATAGGGGCTTAAACACTCAGGCTGTGAAACCCAACTGCCTGGGTTCAAATCCGGGCTCCACCACTTCCTAGTTGTGTATTTTCAGGCCTCAGTTTATCTGTAACTTGAGGATAAAAATAGCACCTGCCACATGGGACCGGTGTCAGCATTAAATGAGACAATTCACATAGTGAGTCAGCACAGGGATGACAGGCTCAGTAAATGATGCCTGACATGTACCACAGGCAAGGTTTGGGGGCTCTGACAAGGTTCAAGGACGTGCCACCAGCCAGTCTCTGATTCCAACATGTCTTTCATTCACTTTTTTCCCCAGTTCTCTCAGGGACGATCAAGTTCTGGAGAGCAAACAGGCTGCTATCAAACAGCCGTTCGTCTCCACCATCGATGGCGTAAGATGAGACAGCCAGCACTGCTGCTGGGAGGGCAGGCCACTCAGGACGCTGTGCCATGGGCCCACGGGTGGCTGGTGAGTGCACCGTGGGCCCGCGGGCGGCTGGTGGAGGCAGGGGCCAAGCAGCAGTGTCCTGAGGTGGAAGGAGCAGAGCTCGGGACAGAACCCGGATCACACCACTGCTTGTGTGGGCTCTGGGCATGCCACCCCACCCCTCAAGGCCTCAATGTTCTGGTTCATAAAATGGACATGGTCACACCATCACCAGGATTCCTGCAAAAAGCAAGGGCGACAGCAGATATGAGGAGCCTGGCATGGCGGGTACAACTGCAGCCTTGAGGGACCGAATGAGTGGCACCCTCACTGAAGTCAGAGGTTCCAGGGAGATTTCCAACTCAGCTGGAATCTCAGGTAAAGCACTTCTCTTTCAGGACCAGCTGAACAATGTCTGAAAATGCTTTAATAATGACACTAGTTTGCTGAGCATCCTCTTGTTTACTAAGCACTCTCACGACTAGGCCTCATGGAAACCTCGGAGGCTCAGAGAGGTGAAGTGATTTGCCCAGGGTCACACAGCAAGTAAGTGGCAAAGCAGATCAGATGATAATTTGGCAACTCTGAATGCCCAACTCTTTCTCTCTGGGGCTCATAGCCTGATGCGCAGGCTCACCCGCACAGTACCCCAGGTCCTGGCATGGGGAGCCTGCCTTCATCCTGCTGACCAGCTCCTGCCCTGCTGGTGAGAGGAGCCAGGGGACACCTGCTGCTGCCACGCCAGTGTCTGATAGGGTACGGCTGGGACCAGAGCCCTGGTCCATCTGACTTTCCCTACAAGTGTCCCAGGGGATGACTCAGGAGCACAAAGCGTAGCGCTTCACCCCTACCAGCCCTCAGTGGTGGGCAGCCGAGTCTTGTCAGACTGGAAGCTCCTGTGGGCAGAGAGCATGGTTCCTGTGCCTGTTAACCTGGGCGACCACAGCCCGAGAAGCACACGCACAGGACTCCACAGGCAAACAGTCTTCGGGACTGTCACTAAGAAGGACCACTGCATGAAAAGAGAGCAGAAATGGCCAGTGAGGTGGGGGGGGAACCGAGGGGGGATTGCAGCCCTGAAACGAAGGGAGGACAGTGTTCAGGAAGGAGTAGCCCACGGCGCCAAATGCTGCAGGGGAGGCTTAGACCACAGGTGGCAAACGCAAGGCCCGAAGGCCAAATCTGGCCCTCCACCTCGTTTTGTCCGGCCCAGCACCTTGTTTCTACCCGGCAGCCGCGCGGAGCTCTCATTTAACCGTTAAGGAGTAGTTACATCTATACAGTCCTAAAGTTATGTTCGGCCCTTTGAAGGCAACTGCGGGGCTGATGTGGCCCCCAGTGAAAATGAGCTTGACACCCCTGGAGAGGATTAGAACGAAGAAGCCTTTGGATTTTGCCATCAAGAAACAAGGAGGCCATTGCAAGACCAGTGGTCATGGACGAAGGGACGGCAGTGGTCAGGAGGCTGAGCGAATAGAGACAGGGAGTGGGGGCGCCTCCCAACACCACAGGAAGAGCTGACTTTTATGAAGCAGTTAACACATGCCGCCCACTGTTAAACTGACTTTTTGTATTATTTCAGGAGCTTTTCTCAACAATCCTGTAAGACGTGCGATTGTCCTCATCTTACACGTGAAGAGATCAGAGAGGTTCAATAATTTCCCCAAAGTCACACAGCTAGGAAGAAGGAGATCCAGGAGTTGAATGCAGTTCTCTTTGATTTCTTAACCAAAGTCTCAATCCACGTAAGGAGGGGGTGAGAACAGAGGAGAGGAGGCGGCGGGGGTTGGGGTGGGGGAGGCGCCCAGGATCCAGGCCACCAGGCTGAGGACATCCCTTTCAGGGTTCCTCCCAGATGAACCCCTTAGTCTGAACCAAGATGCACTGTGAGGGCTCATCCAGTCTTAGACTGAAGAAATTTCTCTGTACCTTGATTCTACAATAAGTCCTTTGGCAATGTGGGTAGTAAAGGAGCTTCTGGAGGAGAGTGGAGCCCAGAATACATTAAAGATAAAAACCGTGTGTTCACACACATACACCCTTCCCTCCATTTATATAAGTACAGTGTTCAACCTCCCATCAGGGTAACAGGCCCTCTATCCAGCCTGGCGGACTCACACAGACTCCTCCCCACGGGGCAGGTACAGAAACCAAAGCTCGGGGACCTTGGCTGGGGCCGAGGCATCAGTCAGAGGCTAAACTGCTCTGCCAAGAGCAGGTTTGAATCCTGTTCTCACTGATCAACTCTGCCAAGAGACCAAGGAGAATGAGATCAGAGGGAAAAGTCCAGGATGAGTCATTCATTCTACATTCATGTGTTTCCCACCTACTAGGAGCAGACCCTGTTCCCAGCAAGGATTTAGAGACAGACAACCATTCCCATCTTCGGGCTGGGAGGCAGACGAGGACACGGATGGTGATTTGTCCTACACGTGCTGGGGAAGCCAGGAGCCTTGGAGCCAGGACGCTGGGATGAGAGGGGACTTACTTCTGGGGAAGGATGGCTGCATGCTCTCTCGCTCTCTTGCTCTCTCTCTCTCTCTCCCCGCCTGGAGCGGGGATAGCCACCCTTCACCCCTGACCACGAGCAGCATCTCCCCCCCCCGGGTGCTCCCATCAGGACAGGGCAGCCAAGCACCCAGGAGACCTGTGGGTGTCTCAAGGACCCAGACAGCCCAGTCAGCTGGCCCTGTGCTTGCTCTGATCTCCCTGGGCAACCTCAGTGGCAAACCCCGGCCAGTCACTGCTAACGGGCCAAGCTTTGAGGAAGAACCTCAATTTAACACGCATAGGGTTCAAGGTAGTCTTGTTCCTGCTACCACCTCTGTGTGACCTGGGGCCCTCGACTCACACCCCTCAACCTTGGCTTCCTCACCTGCCCACCACGCAAAGCAGCTGTGTCAGTGAAATGGGATGGTGTCCATGGAAGTACTTATAAGCCATAAATCTCTTTACAAAAAGCAGAGGCTTTTCTAAGGCTTCTGGTGAATTCCTGCATCTGAGGTTCAGGACAGTCATCGCCTCTCCCCAAAGGCAGCGGACGAGTTAATTCTAAAGCTCTTCAGCCCATGGGGAGCAGAGGCAGAGCAAAGGGCAGGTCTGGAGGCCTCTTTTGGAAATGACAAGATCCATTTAGCAATCAATTAGCACAGTCCCCAGGCTCCGGGCCTGCACGCTCGGCAGAAAGAATGCGCCGGACCGCCGCTGATTAGAAACAGATGCACTGGCAAACAGACCTGGCCGAGCGGGGCCGGAATTCCTGGGCACCCAGCTCCTGGCTGTGAGACGGGCTCCGTGATTACATTCTGGGCACCGATGCGGGGAGGGAGGCCAAGGAAACCGAGCTGAGAGAGCAGCCTGCCTGGAGAATGTGTACCTTTGAGGGGATTCAGAGGCGGGAAGAATGTTGACTCCGACAGAAATGATCTGGCGTAAAATTAGTTCAACCAAACGCAGAATAGGACTTTTGCACAACAGACGCTGATTCCGATTGTGACACGGCTGACACAGGAACAAGTGAGCGACTTGGGGGCGGAGCACGTTGCAGGAGGCCTGGGACCCCCGCTGCCCTGGAGAACCACCCGCCCGCCGCCAGCGGTTGGTTTGTGTAGCTATTCCTGCTCACAAGGCCCCAGCACCGAGCCCTTTGGACACCCTCACGTGTGTTTGGCACGGCTACCCTCCTGCCGTGCCCATTGTACAGGCGAGAAAACCGAGGAACAAAGAGGTTCAGAAACTTACCCAAGATTGCCCAGCACATCAGTAGTGAACCCAGGGCTTGAGCCCAGCTGTCTGATGGGAGAGGCCCCCCCTCCTGACCACCACGGTCATTATTTCTCTGCTCCCAACCTTTTCCTTCCCCTTGAATAGACAGAAGGGAATGCTGAGCTCCTCTCCTGCAGTCTCAGCACAGCGGCAAACCTCACGCAGTGTGCCTGACAGTGGTCAGCAGCCCTGCTGCTCCTGCCCCGCGCAGAGAGCTCAGCACCTCCCAAGGCGGTCGGCCCAAAGTTGGGTCCCTGCAAGCCTGGGGTTTCCCCCGGTTATTCTGCCCTCTGGATCCCCTCAGAAGGTGTCCAATTCCCTGGCACCGTTTCAAGGCATGACCATGACCCCGTCCTTGTTTTTCTAAGCTGCACAGCCTCCATTTGACAGCTGCTCCTTGCAGTCGGCCATGCAGCTCCTACATCATCACCGACACCCTTCCCTGGACACCCTCCAGCCCACGGGTGGCCCTGCGGGCCCAGATGTGAACATGAGGTCAAGCGGGCCTCCCATCCCTCTGCAGCACAAAATGAAATACTCTTTAAAATATTGTTTTAATACACTTCATCTGCCATTATAAGAGTGATACAGTCTCGCTATGGGAAATATTAAAAACGCAGTGAGCAGAGCAAAACTGCCGTTCCCCGAGAGAGAAAAATCCCCTATTGTTTCACCCCCAGCCTTCCTTGCTATGCTTATTTCCCCCCTCGCTTCATTTATGCCAGATCTACGAACGTGCGTCCTGCATTTTCTCATCGTTATAGCGTAAGCAGGCTGCTGAGTTATTAGAAAGTCTTTGAAAGTGTCATCTGCAATGGCCACACAATAGTCGGTGAGACGGGCAGACCTAGTTTACTGTTTCTCTCCTGTGGGACATCGCTATGAATCCACGCCTCCTGTTCTGTCTCACTACAGAACCTCGGTTTTGTTGGCGGTCTCCACAGGAGGTCACCTACGTACTAGGGGATGGGGCCCTTGGTTCTGAACTTGCCATAACGTCAAGCCCCGCACCCCGTTTGCGCCATCAGACGAACCTCGCATCAGGCCTGAGCAGAGGGCACCACTGACGGCCGCTGACACACAGACCAGCGCTCCGGCCCTGGGCCCTTCGCAGCACCTTGCTTCACTTTGTAACCTCCTCATGTCACAGCTGGGGGTTCTTTTAAAGATCAACCCCTCAGGTTTCAGATCACAGAGGGCAAGTCGGTCCACAGAGGGCAAGTGAGTGGCTCAAGATCACCCAGGAGTAATGCTGGGCTGGGAACTAAGGGCTCCGGACCTGCAGCTCGGGGCTCTCCCCATGGCCACCCCCACGCTACCCCAGGGCCGAGTAGTTCTCAGACAGCAGGGAAGACTCGCCTTAGGGCCAGGGCTGTGATTCTGACACTAAGAAGAATAAATCAAGCAACTCGTTTTGAGCTAAAGCAACTAGCCTCTTACCAAGAGTTCAAATTCAACCAAAAAAAAAAAAGGAGAGACTGGAAATCAACAATGGCAGGGAGGCCACAGACAAGGCGATCTGGAAGCACACAAGGCATCACCATTTTCCTCGCTCACTGCCCCTCACCTCCAGCTCCCTCTCTTCCTCTCCCACAGCCTCGGCCCCCGCCACCAAGAATTGCTCTGGGATCAGCAGACTTGCATCTCTGAGGCTGAGATATAGAGTTCTGAACCCCGGAGAAGGGAGTGACAGGGCAGGACCACGCTCTCCAATAAGGAGAGATCCAGAGAGCAGGTCTAGAGGACTTCTCATACCTGCAGGAATGGATTAATTTGTGGAAAACACAGTACGTGAAGGAATATACCAGCTAGAAATCACCCTAACCAATACTGACCTTCCAGAGGCTTAAGTCTCTTCACATTGCTAGTCTCAGAGGCCTCATCTGTGAAATTTATTCTTTCAGCTCATTACACACACATTTATTAAGTGCCTGCTGTGTGCCAGGCTCCATGCTGGGCACTGAAGGAAGGCCAAGAGGCTAAAGGATCTCTGTTACCAGAAGGAACAAAGAACAAAAGAAGAAAACACTTATTTAAATACTTTTTTCCCCAGGCATTATGATAGGCAAAAGGGTCCCAATGATTAGCAAAAACAAACGACAAGCTTGTAGTTTTGGAACTATAATTCTCTTACCCTGAAAACCCTACCACTAATAAATACTTAGAATTTCTGGATAAAATATAATGGACATCCTCCTAAAAGCAGAGCTAAATTCTCAAGGAAGGAAGGAAATCCATCCTCAGGAAACTGAGAGGAGACTAAATCCCAAAGGAATAGATTTTTGAGTTACTACCGTAGCTGCACAGTGGGGTAGGGGCCTAACCCTGTGGTCCAGAAACTCCCACACTGGAGAAGTCACATGGTAACACTAGTCTCAGCACGGCAACACCCTGGGAGTCCTAAGGGCAGCAAATACAAACTGCTCTGGGAGCACGCTGCCAACCTCGGTTGCGAGTAGCCCCACAGACAGACTGCTACTGTTGGTGAGCTCAGAGTCCGGAATGACAAGATGGGTGAGCAGGAAGCAGACAAAATAAGCGATAGGATTTGATTCCTCCCCCTCGAGACTTCAACCACAGAGCTACAAAACAAGCATATCCTAACTAATCAACAACACCAAGAGAAGGAGTTTCAGAAAGGAAAATGAAAAACCCAGTGGATGAGTTCCATTGCAAATGAAATGCAGTTGAAGAGATAATTGGTGCACTGGAAAGTGGCCCTGGTGTGTTTGGGTTTTTTTACTGATTTTTTAGAGAGAGAGAGAGAAACATTGACTTATTGTCCCACTTATTTATGCGTTCATTGGTTGCTTCTTGTATGTGCCCTGACCAGAGATCAAACCCCCAACCTTGGCATATCGGGACGATGCTCTAACCAACTCAGCTACCCAGCCAGGGCCCTGGAAGGCAGCTCTGTTAATAACTTACCTCACTGCTTCTTTCTGCAACAATTTTTGAAGAGTATGATATTGTTGCAAGTTGCAATATTATTGTGAGACTAATTATTCAAAAGATAAAAAGAAATTGATGGTTTTAAATATAGATGCCATGAACTTTTTAACATTAACTTTCAAACATGCCTCTCTCTTACTTTCTAACAGACCAGCTTCTGGCAGCAAACGTTTCCCCTTGGATGACCACGTACTCCCGATGCTGAATGTCACCGACTGTCACAGCACCGCCTCGGCTCCTACGGTGAACTGCCGCAGTGGGCAGCATTATTCCTGGGAGCCACTCCCAAACTGAATGTCTAGACATACCTCACCCATATATAGAAACAACTGCAAACAACATAAATATATGTCATCGGGCCGCATGGCCTGATGTCACCTTAGAGTCACCCATCGCTCCTGTGAAGTCGGAGAATCCGTTTTCTCAGTTGAGCTTCAGTTTAGAGTTTGTCAAGGAGGGAAACTTGAATGAGATTGGAAAGTGGAAGACAAATAACATAAAATAATAGATCATTTTTTTTTCTTCCAGAAGGTCGTAGTGGTCAAATATGGCTTCAAAATTTCTCCCCAAGCCACCACTTTGAGGCTGTGCAGAAGTGGTACACAGCCTTTCCACAAACTCCTACTTCACGGTCACAGTGGCAAGATGTGGTGGCTTCTCAGACCGTCCCACCATCGGCGGCACCTCCCAGCCTCTCCTGCCTGCCCTGCCTCCCCGTCCCCACGCCAGGCCAGATACACAAATATCACGATGATTCATAGAGAGAGGCTAAGAGTCTGGCTGGATGGAAGGGACTTTGAAAGAATAACACTGGAAAGCCAATGGCAAAGGTGTGAGCAGTGTGAGGACAGAGCTGTCCAAAGGAGCATGTTTGCGTGGGGCTGCTCAGCAGGAGGGGCTCCGAAAACCCGAGAAGATAACCCACTCGTGGAAGGAAGCCAATCCAGGTCTCTGGATGGAAGACTACAGGACCTAGGGGTATGTCCACAAAAACACACATTAGAAGGGGAAAATGAAAACTCAGTGCATTGAGCACCACATTCAAAATAAAGTACAGAGTAAATCCAAAGAAAATAGGAGGAAATCACAAGGAAAGGACCAGGTATTAACAAAATGGAAAACAAAATAACAATAGAAGAGGTCAATCAGGGTTGCTTCTTTGAAAATACCCATACAATAGACAAAAATCCGAGCTGATTGATCAAAATGTGAAAGTTAATGATATTAGGAACAAAAAAGGTACATAAGTAGATACCACAGAGAATTGAAAAACAAGAGAACGCCATGAATGAAATTATGCCAGTAAGTTGAAAAAGTGAGATGACATGGAAATTATTCCAGAAAAAAAACCTTATCAAAGCTGATTGAAAAAAATAGAAAATCTGAATACACAAACGATCGTTAAAGAAACTGAATCTATGTTTTCAAAATCTACCCCCATATATACAGACACGAAACCTTGCCCGGTTGCCTTTACAAGTCAGTTCTACCAGACATTTGAGGGGCAGATAATCCAACCTCATGTCAGCTACTCCACAGACTGGGAAAGTTCCCCAGACCATTTTAACGAGGTATGTATAACCTTGATACCAAAAGAAAACAAGGAATATACAAAAGAAAGGAAAGTTATAGCACAACTTCACTTTTCAACATAAATGCAAAAATCTTAAAATATTCACAAACTATGTACAGTATTATATACAATCATAGCAACCACCAACATAAACCAGCTTGGTTTATTTCAGAAATAAAAGGATAGTTTAACATTAGAAAATCTATTAATATAATTCACAGGAATAGATCAAAGAGGGAAATTAGGTGATTACTTAATGAACATAGAAAAATCCTTTGACAGAATTCAGCATCTATGTATAATATAAATTTTAAAAATTCTTAGCAAACCAAGAATGGGAGGGGACTTTATAACTTAAAGTGTATCTACAAAATCCTTACAGCGAACATCATACTTCCTGGGTAAATATCGTACTTCCTGGGTAATTACCAGAAGCATCCTCCTGGAAGGCAGGATCAATACAAGTCTGCCCTTCACCTCCTCTTCTACTCACCATTATTCCGGAGGCCCTCGCTAGTACGCAAAGGCAAGAAAGAGAGTTAAAGGGGCACAGATTTGAAAGAAAGAAGTGAAACTGGTGTGCTCTACGGACTACAGGATTGTCCACACAGAAACCCAAGAGGAGCTACTGCACAACCATGACAACAAACGAAAGTGTTCAGAGAAGTGCGGGACGCACTACCAGTGCGCAGAGGTCAGCTGCACACCTGCAATCAGCAACAAACGGTTTAAAGTGTAATTTTCAATGTTACTTTTTATAATATTTTTATTTATTAATTTTAGAGAGAAAGAGGAATGGTGTGGGGGGAGAGAGAGAGAGAGAGAGAGACATTGATGGTGTTACTCCACCTACTCATGTGCTCATTGGTTGATTTTTCTACGTATGTGCCCTGACTGGGGAGCCAACCTGCTGACTGGGGAGCCAACCTGCCGCCTGGGCATATCAGAATGACTCTCTGATAACCCACTGAGCTACCCAGCCAGGGCTAAAATGCAATTAAAAAAATTTCATTTACAACAGTCCCATATTGTAAGATATCTAAAATAAATCCTATGAAAAATATGCAAGGATCTTTACAGAGGAAAGCGTATAGCTTTATTAAAAGACCTCAGGAAAAAAAAAAAAAAAATAGGGAAGCAAACTGTGTCCACAGATGGGAAGACCGAGGGTCATAAAGATGGTGAGCCTTCCTGCAGATAATCAGCAGATACGAACAGATGCAAACCCAATCTCAGCTCTGTGTGGGTGCGTGTGCACACACCCGCATCCATGCAACCTGACAAACCGATCCTAAAGTTCATGTGCAAGAGCAAAGACCCTAAAAAGACCTGCTGGGTTTGAAGAACGGTGTAGTGTAACTCCCCCTACCAGTCAGACATTTCACGAATTACAGTAACGAGCACAGTGTGGGATCGACCTGGGGGTAGAGAAATAAACCCACAGCACAGAACAGGCCCCAAACAAGTCTAAGTCCACGTGGAAACCTCAGATGCAACCGCTCAGCTGGGGGGAGGGGCAGTGTTCTGGTCAATGGGCATGTTGGGAACATCGGTTCCCCAAAAGGAAAATGAGGGAAAAGCAGAGTCTTATCTCACACAGTAGGACAAAACTCAATTTCAGGTGAAGTAAAGACCCAAATGGGAAAAGCAAAATGTCAAACCTTCAGAAGGAAGCAGAGAAGAAAAGCCATGTGACCTCAGAACAAGATTTCTGAAAGCAGGCATAAACCATAAAGAAAAAGATTCTTAAATCTGACAACAGGGAATGTCCTTAACAGAGCTAAAAGATGAAGCAGTGCTTCCTGTAAAGTTACACACACCCCATTCCCTACACTCCAGCACTTCCCCCCTGGGGTGTTCACCCAAGCGGGATGAAAACACGCCCACAAGTGCCGAGTACCAGAGTGCTCACAGCTACTTTGCTCATCGTAGCCCCAGACTGGAACTGCCTCAATGGCCATCAGCAGGAATGGATAAACATATTATAGTATATTTATACAGCGCAAATCTACTCGGCAATAAAATAAAAAGAAATCTATGCAACAACATAGACGAATCTTAAAACATGCTGAGCAAAAAGAAGCCAGACACACTTACCGTATGATTTCATTTAAATGGAGTGTTAAATTAGGCAAAGTTAATAAATGGTAAAACAAGGCAGAACAGTGGCTGCCTGCGAGGGAGCACGTGGGCGGAGTTGGGACAGGGGAAGCTTCTACAACATGAGGCAGGAGAGGGCTCTGCGCCTGTACCCACTTGTCGAAATCCATCACACTGCCGCAATCAAGATTCAGTACTTCTCTGCATTAAAATAAAAAAAAAAAAAACCCTCCCTCCCACCAAAAACCAAAAACCAAAAAAGACAAACTACAGCCTGGGAGAAAATATTTGCCTGCCAAGAGATTCATGTGCAAAATCCATAAAGAACTACCAAACATCCATTCTGGAGAAAACCCACCAAATAGAATAGGCAAAATATATGAACAGGCAATTCACAGAAAACACAGGGAAATATGCTCAGCCTCACCTGCAGTCTGGAAATCACAAGATAGCACTTCATCCCCATCAGATGCTCACGGCACACCGAGCCCTGGCAGAGTGCACAGCCACTGGGCTGTGCAGACACCGGGGGTGGGGCTACAGGCTGTCAAAGTCGAGGAACAGTGAGGATGCACATACCTCGCGACCCAGCAGTCCCATGCCGGGGTGCTCCCAGTGGTCTTCAACTGGCCAACATCTGCCCCTCATGCGTGTGGACAGGGTGGGGGATCCTCACTGCAGCACTGTTTGTAACAGGGAAAAAAAGAAAGGTAAGTGGGTGAGGAGGGAGGAAAGGCAAACTAAAAGTCTGTCATATCTATCGACAAGAGGATGCATGAAGTATGGTGCGACCATGCAACATCATAAAAACCACCAGTGGAAATGAATGAATTCCAGCCCTAGCCTCCTGGCCTAGTTTGTTGGAGCGTCGTTCTGAGCACTGAAGGGCTGCTGGTCCAATTCCTGGTCGGGGCAATGCCTCAGTTGTGGGTTTGATCCCTGGTTGGGATGCATATGGGAGGTAACCAAATGATGTTTCTTTCACATTGATGTTTCTCTCTCTCTCTCAAGTCAATGGAACTATGTCCTCAGATGAGAATTTTTTTAAATATGTAAATGAATTTCAGTGTATACAATTTGAAGAAAATATTAAACAGAAAAGCAGGTCACAGAGGAACACAAACTGTATATTCCATTTATATAAAATTTAAAAATAGACAAGAAAATGAGATCATCTACTGTTTAGGGATACATATATATTTGGTATAAGTATTTTAAAAGGCAATGAAATCATACACACAATTCAGGATACCGGTCAGCTCTGAGAAGGGAACGCAGAGACGGGGTGAGGAGGCTTCAGAGCCTCCAAATGACAGAGTCATTCAAATGACTTGAATGGCCATTCATTTTCATTTCCCTAAATTGGGTGGTGGGCGCACAGGTGCCCACTGTTTCATGAACCCTTAGACATTACACATATTTTATAAATATTAACATGTACTAAATATGTAAACATTTAATAAAAGCAAATTTGTATAGCCATGTGAAGCTAGAGTCCTTTCATTCATGTTTATAATCTTATCGTACAAAAAACTTCTAAAGCAAATATGACAGGTGACAAGATTGGACATAGCTGGATATTGGGTACACAGGTGTTCATCAGTCTCTTAAAATATAGCAGGTCTTCAAATAACGTCATTTTTTTCAAGAATCTTTTTTTTTTAAGATTTTATTTATTTATTTGTAGAGGAGGGGGAGGGAGAAAAGAGGGAGAGAAACATCAATGTGCAAGAAACACATCGATTGATCAGTTGCCTCTCACATCCCCAACTGGGGACCTGGCCCACAACCCAGACATGTTCCCTGACTGGGAATCGAACTGGCGACCCTTTGGTTTGCAGGCCGGCACTCAATCCACTGAGCTACACCAGCCAGGGCTAGGGTCTTTTTTTATTTTTTATTTTAATATATTTTATTGATTATACTATTACAGTTGTCCCATCTCCTCCCCCCACCCCCCTCCCTGCACACCCCTTCCCCCCACACTCCCCCTCTTTAGTTCATGTCTAGGGTCTTTTTTTTATAACATTGATGAGATGCCGCAGGAGCTCACCTCTGGTTTATATCGATGAACCTAAGGCAAAACTGGTTTCATTATACATTGTTTTGCTTAAAGTCACAGAACCTATCAACAACTTTAAGTCAGGACTTACTGTATTTAATAGTAAATGTTCTTTAAGAAGAAAAACAATACCCCTATTTTAAAATAAGGAGATTTCTATTGTTGCAGAGCTTCCAGTCTGGTGGAAGAGATGGACATAAATCAAATACTTGCTCTCGCTGTATTTATATATGACTACCAACTAAGTTAAGTGTGCTAAAGGAAAAGAGGTCACTCTGTGGGAACATAAAATAAAGGAATTTGGAGGCAGACTAAAGTGTGGGGTTGGTAGTCAGAGTGGAAGTTGAGGCCTGTGCCCAAGGCAGACAAGCAGACAGATGGTTCACTGCAGGGGCTGAGCCACAGCCACGCGAGCCACAAGGAAGCCACTAACCCCCCGGGAGGGGAAAGGGTGGCCCCAGAAGCCTGCCTGCTAGAGGGGACAAATCCGCAGAGCTCTGAATGAGTACCGGATTTAGCTAAAGGAAGAGGCCAGTGAGAGACTTCTGGGCTGTAGGACCTTCATGTGCTAGGCAAAGAGATGTGAGGAAGGAGAGGGAATCGGGATGCGTTGACTAGCCCAGGATGGCTAGAAAATAGGGTTCGGGTGGTGGTATTAAGATGAGGCAGGAGACAAGTCCACGAGACAGGCCAGGACTGACCATGGGGGCCCAGAATGCCATGCAAAGTGGGGGTTTAAGGACTGTGGCATCACCTGAGGCAGCTCCTGGTTGGTAGAGAACCAAGGGGGCAAGCCTACAGGCAGGGCATCCGGCTGGGGGCCGTGGCAGTGACAGAAGGGACACATGATGGAGGCCTGAAGGGATGATGAGAAGGGAACAGAGACTGGGGTGTCTGAGAGCCAGGAGAAGGTGACATATCAGAAGCCAGGAAGATGGAGCTCAAGGATATCAAAACTGCAGAAACCAGTGAAGCTGGGGACTTACAGGATTGCCCTGGACACGTCAGCTAGGAGAGAACAGTTCCCGTGGAAGGACGGGTCGGGCCAGGCAGGGGCAGGGGGTGGGAATCAGCCTACAGTGACCTGGAGGTAACAGGGTGATAAGGGTAAAGACAGTGAGTGGAGAGAAGGGCTAGCAGAGGTGATGCTGGGTGGGAAGGTGGGGGCAGGGGACAAGAGTCTAGGATAAAAAGGCTTGAGCACGTGGAGAGGCAGGTGAGACAGAGCCAGCCGCGGCTGAATTCCAGACTGAGCAACGATCATCAATGAACCATATTGGGGCTTGGGGCGGATTCCAGAACAAGGACCATGGGACAGAGTGACCCTCTACCACTCAGAAGAAAGCGCTGGAAGCCGAGAGGGCTGGGGATGTGAAAAGCTTATAGGTAGGGGCAGGGACAGGAAGCCAAGGGACCCCACTGAGGGCCTCTGTTCTGTTTTATGAAGCAGGCAACAAGGGTGTCTGCTGACAAACCAGGGGCTGGGGA
This sequence comes from Macrotus californicus, assembly GCA_007922815.1. Classification (NCBI taxonomy): domain Eukaryota; kingdom Metazoa; phylum Chordata; class Mammalia; order Chiroptera; family Phyllostomidae; genus Macrotus; species Macrotus californicus. The sequence continues at coordinate 42,051 of VMDR010000965.1, forward strand.
TCATCTCATCTCCCCAGCCTGACCGCAAATTCCTTGTCCGCACTGGCGTCCCTGCAGCCCAACCACCACCGGGGAAGCACCTACTACAGACGCCTGCTGGAGGAGACAGCAGGAGGCTGCCCAGACGGCTCTGGGAGGAAAGATGCAACCAGCTTCGACTGATGACTGCCTGGCAGGAAAGGCAGGCCCTTTAACGCCAGTGCAGGCTGTGAGCAGCAGGGCACAAGGGGCCTCCATGGGTCCTGAGAGAGAGGGCTGGAGAAGGCACCTCAGGCTGAGGGTGGGGGCTCAGGGCTCTCTTCCAGATCATCCACTCCCTGCCTAGGGCCCCACTGGAGCTCATTGACAAGCAAACAGTATGAAAACAAAGGGAAGTCATTCAGCAGAGGCCTCCCATCTGCAGAGCAAGGAAGTCCCGGTCTCAAGGTTAATGGCAAAAAGGAACTTGCCCGGCTGTGCAGGTCATGGGGTCAGCAGGATTCTTGACAAACAAGAGGGGACGGTGGCACCAGGGTAGAGGATCACTAAGTGATCTGGCCAGGGGGTCAAGAGGAGACCAAGGATGCACAATCCCTGGGAAATGAAATGGTGATCATTCACAAGCGCAAATTGTTTTGCATTCCCGGGGAGCTGGCTCCTAAGCCAAATTCTTCCTGCAGAAGGTTAGGTGGTGGGTGAGTCATTGTTATAAATAGATCAACGATCAGAATGTCATTGGAAAGGACACAGTCCCATAGGCATAGCCTTGGAGAGAGTGGAAGGCACTGCATGAACTAAGAGCTCAGATCCACAAGAAGCGCAGAGGGAGAGCTTGGGGGGCTGCTGTGGAAGCAGAAGCAGGCACTAGCAGAGGGGGTCCAACCAAGCAGGAGGAAGGTGGTGCCGGGGACCAGCCAGGGACAAGCCTTCTGCATGGCTGAGCAGAGGCCAGATCACAGCCCGCCCGCACCTGGACCAGCTGAGTTACCTTACCTTCTAGAAATTCTTCCAAAGAATTCAACCTCCTTTAAAATCCCAAAATACCCCATCCACCAAGGCACAAGAGAACAAAATTCCTCAGTGGGCATCAGCTCATTCATTTACCCACGGTTGGTGTGTCAGGCCCTGATGGGCCCTGGGGACACAGAGCATCCCTGTCCTGAAATTCACAATGACTCTGAAAAGCATGCTCAGAGCTGTTAGGAAACACGTCTGGGAAAAACATCACGGGAACCAAGCGCAGTGCTCTGTGGGGATCTGAGTCCAGCCATGGCGGAGGGCAGGGTAAAAGCCTTTCCTGACCCACTGCCCAGGCTGGGTGCCCTCCTCTTTGCTCCCACAGGTCATCATATCATAGTTGTGTCCCAGAACTAAGCTAAGACCCAAAGTTCAGAACAAAAGGGGCTAAGAGCCTGGTATCTTCATACCCAGAAGAAGCAGCCAGGCCTGCCCAGCCACCACAAACTACCATCCCCAAAAGGGACCGGGGAGCTATGGAATCTGCCCAAATTGCGTCAAGGGACAGGAAAAGGGGGTTCAACCTACCATACAGGAAAAGCAATGTGAGAAAATAAAAACATTTCCTGTTTAGGTGTCTGTGAATTGACATTCCCCAAGAAACCACAAATCATGGGATTATTGTATCTGTTTCCAGCATAAGATCGTGAACTCCTTGTCGGGGAGGGATGTCTCCCCCTGTGTCCCCAGCACCTGCAGTGATGCTTGGTGGACAGAACTGAGCTCCCAGCCCCCTCTGTTCTAATTAGAGGGGTCACCTGGGCTCATCATATGGTATTTCTTTTTTTTTTTTTAAGATTTTATTTATTTATTTTTAAAGAGAGGGGAAGGTAGGGAGAAAGAGAAACATCAATGTGAGAGAGAAACATCAGTTACCTCCCATATTCACCCCAACCAGGGACCGAACCTGCAATTCAGGCATGTACCCCAACTGGGAAACAAACTGGTGACCTGTCGCTTTGCAAGACAATGCCCAACCACCTGAGCCACACTGGTCAGAGCTTCATATTGCATGTCTTGTTTATTGGACAAGCCAACCCCTCAGAACCAGAAGTAGCCACGTCTCACACCTGGCATCAACCCCTTGGGGCCCTCCCCCATCCTGGGGCCCCTGCGGTGGGCCTCGGAGCAAAACTGTTTGGAAGACACAGCAGTCTGTCCCAGAGGTTCTGGCTTCCCCTCAGGCTTGCTGTCACTCTATTCTCTTTTGGTGTGAGGTCCAGGGCCTGCAGAGCCTGGCCCAGATTGATGGAACGGACATTCCAGATCTCCTCTGGGAAAGGGAAGGAGGGAACCCCCCCTTAAGGCCCACCAGCAGGAGGTCAACAGGAAGTGGCCAAGAGGCCCTGGATGAGCCAGAGGGGAAACACCGCCCCCCAGCAGCACAGCCAGCCAGAGGCTGGCTATTTTGGCAGGGGGAGGGAAGAGCAGGTGGCAGTCTGCTTGAGGACGGCCCTGTGTTCAACGGGGTGATGAAGAGGTTAGGACTTGGACAGAAAGGCTGTTGGCTGACCCACTGACACGCAGCGCTTTCCCAGGACTTCCTTCTGACACTGCCCCACAGAGACTAGGGGAGGGGAGGGAGGTCCCGAGCCCCTCAGTGGCCACAATCAGTAGGGGCAGAGACCCAGCACCCACTCATGTCTCAGGACACCCAGGAGAGGCCTTAGGATACATGCAAGCAGCCCTAGAAAAGCCTCCAAGGTCACCTACCCTAATTGTCATCATAGTCATCAGAGTGCCCCTGGGAAGCCCCAGGACAGCAGGAGGGCAGCACAGCCAGGCCTGGGTCCCTCCTCCCTTGAGGGAGCTTAGCACTGATCTCTTTCCCATGTGAGCAGGAAAGCTCGGTTACCCTGGCAGGGTTCTCAGCCCACAGCAGTGGGAAACTGGGGCCAGAGAGGGGAAAGGACGGGTGCGACGTGACACAGGGAGTCAGTGCTGGCCTCAGGAGATGGTCCTAAGTGTGGTGGCCGTTGGGCTTCAGAATGAGTCACCCCCAGATGTACCTCTGTGGTATGCAGGTTGTTTTGAACTAAAGGCAACTTTAGCTGCAGGCTCAAGAGACTTCAGCCTCCTCCCTTAACTACAGGGAAGAACTTGCCCATAATAAGCGATTATCACTGATAATCTCTTTTGACCTACCTGTAGGGCAAAACAAACTTCTGTTTACTAAGCATGTGCTCTTATCATCCTGCAATGACCCTTTGAAGCTCCCAAGCCTCCCTTCCTCATCCCTAGCTCAGGGTGGCTTACGTACCCGTGTTCCCTTTCTGTCTCTGAACCTCCTCCCTGCATGTGGGGTCTCTGACTCCCGTGTGTGTGGGTTCCCACACATAGGTATGTATCCAATGGGTTGTTTCTCTCTTGCTAACCTGTCTCGTGTGTCTTGGATTATTAGACCAGCCAAAAGAACCTGGAGGGTAGGGGAAGGTTTGTTCCCCACTCACACAGGCGTGGGGAGCCACTGAAGTTGCAGGAAGGCAGTGACATGCCTGAGGCAGCAGGGAAGAGAGCAGCTCAACTAGGGGTGGCTGAAACTGGCTACATAAGTAGAGGGGTGGGGGATGTGGGAAGAGGAGGAAGGAACAGATACACTTTGAGCAGGTGTAGATTTGGGTTTTGGCAGCTGCTTGCCTCGTACCACCAAGCACCATGTAGAAGGGTGGGGTCAGGTGAGCAGAGAGGCTCAAGATGACCCTGAGTTTCTGATGGGGGTACCTGAGAGGGTGGTGGGGTCATTACCAGGAACAGAAAAGCTGGGGGGGCTCCAATTCAGGCAGTTCCACTTTGAGGACCAGGAAGGCCAAGCCCATAGCCTACAGGAGTAAGTAGAGTCGGGGTTGCCAGGTCAAGTCTACCCTGGGCTTTGAAGTCAGCGAGGCCTGAGCTCCAGTCCAAGCTCTGTCATTCACCAGCTCTATGACCTTGATCAAACTGCTTACCTCTCTGAGCTCAGCCTCCTCGCCCATGAACTGAGGATAATAACAGTGGTCACCCACAGGGTTGTGGTAAGGACTGAGACACCACAGGTAAAGTGCTCAGTGCATTTGAAGGGCTGACAAATATTTACTGTTATTCTCAATACGACGTGCCAAGTGCTTAATGTCTATAACCTCATGCAATCCTCCCAGCAACCTGCAAAAGTTGGCGTCGTTTTATCCCCCAGTTTACAGGTGAGAAAACTGAGACTCAGAGAGGTTAAAGAGATTTCTCAGCGTCACACAGCAAGCATTAGGGTTGGAACAGGGATTTGATCCCAGATCTTCCCAAAGGCCCAAAGCTCAGACTTTCAGCCTCAGGTGGCACCTCCACTGCCTTCTTGGGGCTACAGGGCTCTCTCTCACTTCCAGGAAGCGGGCGAGTCAAAGGGTCTGCAGGGGGGCACTAGGTTTGAATTCACAGGATGTGAACCCAGAACCCATGGTTAGGACAATTTTATTTGTCTCCAGTGGACCTAATGACATTTTCCTTTTTTTCTCTCCCTTCTTTCTCTTTTCCCGTTAACGAAACTGTACTCTCATCTCCAGTGAGTCACCGGAAAATATAAATTTAAAAAAAATTAAGAGGAACATTGCTCCTACGTAAGCCCCTACCATCTATGAATCATTCAAGACAGGTATAATGGACATAATTGCGGCTCACCCACAAGCTAGACCCGAAATCAGTTCTGAAGGCTGACTTCAGAATCTTGCCATTTCCCCAGCAGAGCCAGGGGCACAGAAAGCAGCCTGGAGGAGAACTCAAACCTGAACCCCTGCTCAGGGCCCTTGGTGGTCCCACTGGGGTCCAGGGTGGGAGGAACCTGGGCACTATGCCCTGACACCAGAGACCCAGTGATTTCAGAACCTCCCTCCCACACCCCACATCCACCCCCACCACTGTCTCTACCCCCACTTCCCTGCTCTCCTCCTACTTACTCAAGGCCCCTCTCTCCATGTGAACTCTACCTCCTTTCACCACCCAGCTTCTTAAAGAAGCCAGACCTTTATTTCTTTATCACTGTAAAGCCATCCAAGCTAACAATACATGGGGGCATATTCAATTCATAATACTGCAGACAGGGTAGTGCCTTATGCATACGCCCAGCCAGCAGCTTGACTAACCATTGTCTGCTTCTCCCCTCTCATCTGTCAGGTGAGACAAGAAGAGCCTCTTTTATTCCCTATGACTTTTTTAAAGTGTATCTTATTGATTATACTATTACAGTTGTCTCATTTTTTCTCCCCTTTTTCCCCCTCTGCCCTGCACCCCCATTTCCTCCAGACTCCCCCCCCACCCTGAGTTCATGTCCATGGGTACATATAAGTTCTTTGGCCTCTCCATTTCCTATACTATTCTTAACCTCCCCCTGTCTATCTTCTACCTACCATTTATGCTCCTTATTCCCTGTACCTTTTCCCCCTCTCCCTCCACCCCGATCCTGCTGATAACCCTCCATGTGACCTCCAGTTCTGTGATTCTGTTCCTATTCTAGTCATTCGCTTAGTTTGTTTTTTTTAGGTTCAGTTGTTGATAGTTGTGAGTGTTGTCATTTTACTATTTATAGTTTTGATCATCTTTTTCTTAGATAAGTCCCTTTAACATTTCATATAATAAGGGCTTGGTGATGATGAACTCCTTTAACTTGACCTTATCTGGGAAGCACTTTATCTGCCCTTCCATTCTAAATGACAGCTTTGCTGGATAGAGTCATCTTGGACGTAGGTCCTTGCCTTTCATGACCTTGAATACTTCCTCACAGGGGTTGTGCGGCACTTAAGTGAGATGATGCATGTGAGGCCGCAGTGCAAGGCCTGTGATCAGGAAGTGCCAGCTATTATGATCACCATTGTCCTCTTCGTCACCTGGGGAAATGGGAGGGCCAGGAACTCCCACATAAGATGGCAGCCTCCTCCCACAGCCTTGGAGCCCCACAATCTGGCAGTCAGTATTAGGAATCCCAAGGGTACGATAGTTACAATGTCACAGCTGGAAAATCACCCAGTCCCAGTAGGGAAATCGGGCCAAGAAAGGCAGAGACCAGCCCAAAGGCACCCAGTCGGTCAGTGACAGAGTCAGGGCAGGAACCCAAACCACGTCTCGGTCCACACCAGCACACATGCCCTCAGAGTCCCAGAGGTCAAGGAACAAGCTTCATGCATCTCTGGAATCCAGGAAGAGAAGATGAGCTTCTAGGAAATGGGAAGCATTTTACACTCAGCTAATTCATCCCAAAGTTCTCTAGCTCAAGGCCAAGTGCTGGTGGCTGGTGGCTGGTGGTCAGTGGAAGCCTTGCTCCAGCATGCCAGTGTCACTGGCAAAAGGAAAATACTCCAAGGATTCTCAGGGAAAAGAGCTCATCCTAGAATTGCCCTGAATTGTCATCAGGAAGCACAGTTTAAAGGTAGCCTGCCCCCCCAAAACCTTGTGCATGGGGCTGCATCCCCCCCGCCAAACCCATCAGCTCTCCGCCTCCCCCTGGCCTAGAGACACCTACCCTTGCACGGAGGGTCTCACAATTCCTAGAGCCTTGACCTTTCCCCCAGCAGTGATTCGGCAAATGCCTGTTGCACACCAGGTCAGAGATGGAGGCACCATCCCGCCCCTCCTAAAGCTCACAGGATGGCTGGCTGGGGGACAGGCAAGTGGAGAGGAGGGAGGTATGGACACGGGCAGTCCAGCCGGGCTTCACACAAGCCAAAATAAGGGGGTGGAACACGGAGAGGCTCGTGGTCCTCCCTGCTGCTGGGCTCTCCTCCCCACTCAAATCAAGCACAGCCTTCAAGGCCCTGACCAAGGCCTACTCCTCCAGAAAGCCTTCTTAGATACAAAGGTTGCAATTTACTCCTCTGAACTTCTGTCCTAAACTGTCTAAACCTCTCCCCTCCCCTCCCCTCCAGCTCTACTCTGTCCTAAGCACAGAGCCACTGTTGACCTGAGGCAGGAATGAACAGAGCCAGGGCTCAGTCCCTGAGTGTCCGACCACACACCTTTGCCTGCTGTCTTCCCCCAGGGACCCCACACAGCAAAAAGCCTTACAACAAGGTTCCCCACCCCTAAGCAGTGTGGGCTCCTGAAACACAGTGGAGGCCAAAGGTCTGTGTCTTTGGGAGAACGCGCGTCAGAAGGATCCTGACCCAACCTGCCTCCGTCACTTGGGAAGGCACGTCCCTCCTCCATCAGTTAACATGGACTTCTACACATACGGGTTCATTTTTCTCACGTAAGATGTCCAGATATAAACAGTGTCAGCTGCTCCAGGTTGTTACCAAAGACCTAGCCTCAGTCTATGTCCCTATGTGTCATCCTTAGAGTTGGAGATCACTTTTATAGTCGAAAGATAGGTGTATTGTATCCACATGGCTGTGAAGGGCCAACGTGGTAGGCCAGGCATGGCTGTTCCTCGGGAACTCCTCATACCGGAAGACTCTTAGACAAGTAATAGGACAGGGACAGGAGCCTTGACTGGAATGAGATAAGACTTCTGGACTTTCTGCTGCCACTGGGCAGAGAGGTGGCCAAGGGTGGGCACTCTGGAGATGGCCTGGGGCTTGGCAAGAATGCCCTGGTCTTGGCCAAGGGTAAAGAGTGAATAAAGCCCACCCTAATATGAGGCCTGCCTCTAAAGCCTGCCCTCTCTGCTACTCCACACAGCTAGGAACTCACAGAGCCAGACTCAAAGCTGTATCTTCTAATGCCGGAGGCTTTCTCAGTTCCCCAGGCTGCGTCAGGCCGTTCCCTTCAGCCAGTGAGCCTATCCGAGGCTGCCGGACGAGCGAGAGGTAGGGGCTTGGGCTCTGAAGCCAGGTGGGGCCCACCCCAGCTTGAACTCCTGGGAACTTTCCAGCACTTCTTTGGTTCCAAGGCAGCTGCCACAGAGCCACCTGCCCAGAGATGAGGATGTGGGGCCAGGGCAGACTATGAGGGGCCCCCAGGCCACAGCTCCACACAGAGGGCTCCGCAACAGAAGTAAAAGGGAGAAAAGCAACTCCAGAGGGACTGGGGCCAAGGCAAAGCAGTTCATTTGACCTGCCTTGAACTGCGCTCCAGAAAACCTGACTAATGCCCACTTGGGAAAGTGGAACCAGCCAAGGGCGTTGGCTGGGCAGGGCTGGACTAGGGGAGATGTGGCCCGGGTGCACCCAGGGCCCCAGGACAGCCAGGCCTCTAGTTCCCCCCTCAGCTGCCCCCTTCCTCAGCTCCCCCACCCCACATTCATGCATGCACCCTGGTGTCTGGAGCTCCCCCTGTACCAACAGCATGGGAACAGACAAAAGAAATCATCATGCAAACGAAAAATAGTTACATTTCCTATGCACATAAAGTCTATAGGCTGACATTCACGTGTCATCACAGTGTCTGCCCCCAAAAGCAGAAAGTGTCACGCCATGTGACCCTGCCCTGCCCCACTCTGCAGCTAATGGAGCAAGAGATGGGCATGTGGTACAGGTCAGGGAAGAAACGGGCAAGCGAATTGGCCTGGGGTAGAAATACGAGCTAAACCAGTCAGGCTCCTAAGAAGAAAGAGTGCAAGCTGAAGTGCCAATAAAGAGTATAATGTAGTAAATACATAGTGTCTACAGTAAATACATAATAATATAGCAAACACACAAACCAATGGCTCACAATCATTATCAGGCATCGCGCCCCATACAAACAGCGTGAGCTCTCCTTCCACAGGACTGTCGTGCAGCGGGCTTGTCTGCACGGTGCGGCCACAGACGCATGAGTAACATGTTGTGCTGCAACGTGAGGGCAGCCCTGACGTCAGCGGGTGGCAGGAATCTTTCAGCTTCGTGACAGCCTTGTAAGACCACAGCTGTAGATTCGGTCTGTCACGGACTGAATTGCTGTTATGGAGGCCATGGCGGAACTGGCTTTCTCTCCCCATCCCACTGCAAAACTAATTTCAAAACCAGGCACAGGTTGGGTATTTGCAATACCTTTGTCAGCCCCAGGAGCTACACGGAGCAGAAGTATCAATGCCTCAAGTAGGTCTTTTTCTACAGAAACTTAGGGGTTTTTTAATTATATATAAAGTATAATATTTATAAATATTAAAATATATTAGCACTGGCCAGGTGGCTCAGTTGATTGGCGCATCATCCCATGCACCAAAATACTGTGGGTTTAATCCCCAGTCAGGGCAACTGATCTCTCTCTCTCTCTCTGTCTTTCTCTCTCAAATCAATGAACATATCCTCAGGTGAGGGTTAAAATATATATATTAAATATAAAATATTAAAATTTAAATTATATGATAAATAAAGATATATATAAAAGAGAGAAGGACACAGGAATGTCAAAATAGGATGGCTCTTTTTTTATTTTTTATCTAGTTGCTAAAACAGGCTTTTTTTTTCCAAATAGAAGTACCTTTATTATTTTATTTGTTTATAAAAGTAACACTATTCAACTCTGGCCAAGATGGCCGAGCAGGTAAACACTGTGCTTGCCCCCTCCCATGACCACATCAAACTTACAACCAAACTGAAGAGCAACTGTCACTGCGAACCACCTGAAGACTAGCTGAACAGAACTCCTATCACTCAGGACATAAGGAAGACGACACAGTGAGACTGGTAGAAAGCGCAGGGATGTGGGACAGGCAGGTGGCACACCCACAGTGTGGCGATGTAGAATTGGCAGGGATGTCTCAGCTTCAGAGCTTGCCCCCTGAGGAGTGAGGGGTCCCAGCCCCACACCTGGCTCCCCAGCCCAGGGTGCCAGTGCCAGGAAGAGACGTCCCCATCACATTTGACTGTGAAAATTAGTGGGGACTGCATCCTAGCAGGATGTAGGGCTGCGGGAGTCCCAGGTATTCCTCTTGAGGGGCTGAGCACAGACTGACAAACACTCGCCTGAAGATCCAGTGAAGGGACAGCAGCTTGAAAGGCACGGGACACAGTTGGGGAGGAACTGAACTGAGTAGCTTCAGGGCCAGAGGGGCAGGGGTCGGGACAATTCTCCCCCGAGGGAAAGTGCAGACAGACACCACGTTCCTTCGTTAAGTGCTACACTCACCTGCTGGCAGGTCACAGGCAGGCTCCAAACGTGCCCTCCCCATTAACCTGGCTAACACTGCTCGCCCCCCATGGTGAGTCCTGGAGACCCTGCCCCACTCAACTCCTACACCCAGCCCCGAACCCCTTCCAGTGACTGTTCCACACCAGTGTCCTGCCTCTGCAGACTTTCCAAAACCTCCCAAAGGTCCACAAACTCCAAACAAGCAGCAGCTGGCCTTCACAGTCCCTGTACCACTTGTTAAGCAGTCCCAAGCCCAGCACAAGTGACTACCAGTCTCAACTTGCATTGTAAACTCCCATCAGGTGGCCCCAAGCCTGGCATAAGCTGCTGCCAATGTTGCCTTGGAACACAGCTTCAATTAAACAGTCACAAGCTGGACTTCCGGCCAAGATGGAGGCGTAGGTAGACACATCGTGCCTCCTCACACAACCAAAAGAAGGACAACAATAAATTTAAAAAAAAAAAAAAAAAACCAGAACCGACAGAAAGTCAAACTGTATAGAAGTCTGACAAGCAAGGAGTTAAAGAAGAAACATTCATCCAGACCAGTAGGAGGGGCAGAGATGGGCAGTGGGGCAGAGAGGACTCTCAGCAAAGAGGTGGCTGGTGGACCAGGCAAGGTGGTGGCTGGCGGAGTGGGTGGTCCCACATCCACCTACAGATAACCTGGGAGGAACAACTGGGGAGCAAGACAGACCATGCAACCCAGGGTCCCAGATCGGGGAAATAAAGCCTCAAACCTCTGACTGAAAACTCCTGTAGGGGTTGAGGTGGCAGCAGGAGAAACTCCCAGCCTCACAGGAGAGCTCATTGGAGAGACCCACAGGGTCCTAGAATGTACACAAGCCCATCCACCTGGGAATCAGCACCAGAAGGGCCCAATTTGACTGTGGGTAGTGGGGGAAGTGACTGAAAACCAGCAGGGAGCTGAGTAAGTGGCACTATTCCCTCTCGGACCCCTCCCCCACAAACAGTGTCACAACGCAGAGACGTGGCCGCCCTGTCCTGGTGAACACCTAAGGCTCCGCCCCTTACTACATAACAGGCATGCCAAGACAAAAAAAAAAATGTCCCAAATGAAAACAGATCAAAGCTCCAGAAAAAAATACAAATGAGCAACAAAGAGATAGCCAACCTATCAGATGCACAGTTCAAAACACTGGTAATCAGGATGCTCACAGAATTGGTTGAATATGGTTGCAAATTAGATGCAAAAATGAAGGCTATGCTAAGTGAAATAAAGAAAAATGTACAGGGAACCAACAGTGATGGGAAGGAAACTGGGACTCAAATCAATGGTGTGGACCAGAAGGAAGAAAGAAACATTCAACCAGAACACAATGGAGAAACAAGAATTCAAAAAAATGAGGAGAGGCTTAGGAACCTCCAGGACGTCTTGAAACATTCCAACATCTAAATCATAGGGGTACCAGAAGGAGAAGAGGAAGAGAAAGAAATTGAAAACTTATTTGAACAAATAATGAAGGAGAACTTCCCCAATCTGGCAAAGGAAATAGACTTCAAGGGAGTCCAGGAAGCTCAGAGAGTTCCAAAGAAGTTGGACCCAAGGAGGAACACACCAAGGCACATCATAATTACATTACCCAAGATTAAAGATAAGGAAAGAATCTTAAAAGCAGCAAGATGAAAGGAGAATTACCTACAAAGGAGTGCCCATAAGACTTTCAGCTGATTTCTCAAAAGAAACCTTGCAGGCAAGAAGGGGCTGGAAAAAAGTATTCTAAGTCATGAAAGGCAAGGACCTACATCCAAGATTACTCTATCCAGCAAAGCTTTCATTTAGGATGGAAGGGCAGATAAAATACTTCCCAGATAAGGTCAAGTTAAAGGAGTTCATCATCACCGAGACCTTATTATATGAAGTGTTAAAGGGACTTACCTAAGAAAAAAGATGATCAAAACTATGAACCATAAAATGACAACAAACTCACAACTATCAACACCTGAGCCAAAAAAAAAAACTAAGCAAACAACTGGAACAGGAACAGAGTCACAGAAATGGAGATCACATGGAGAGTTATCAGCGGGGACAGGGAGCAGGGAGAATGAGGGAAAAGGTACAGGGAATAAGAAGCATAAATGGTAGGTAGAAGATAGACAGGGGGAGGTTAAGAATAGCATAGGAAATGTAGAAGCCAAACAACTTATTATATGATCCATGGATATGAACTAAAGGGGGGGAATGCAGGTGGGAGGGGGTGCACAGGGCAGAGGAGAATACAGAGGGGGAAATGGGACAACTCTAATAGCATAATCAATAAAATATATTTAAAAAAATAAAAATAAACAGTCACAAGCCTATCACAGGTGGCAGCCCAGTTCACATCACAGTGCCCACCAAAGGGTCCCAACCCCCTGACACTAGCAGCAGCTGGCCTCGGATCACAGCACAGCCTCACCCAAGTGCCTCCAAGCCCAGCATAAGTGGCAACCAACCACAGATCACTTTGCAGCTCTAAGAAAATATTAGCAAACCGAATTCAGCAATATGTTACAAAGATCAAGTGGAATTTATTCCTGGGATGCAAGCTTGGTTCACTATCTGCAAATCAATTAACGTAATATACCACATAAACCAAATGAAGAGTATGAAATCATATGATCATATCTACGGATGCAGAAAAAGCATTTGACACAATCCAGCAGGCATTTATGACAAAACTCTCAGCAAAGTTAGAATAGAGGGAACATACTTCAACATAATAAAGGCCACATATGACAAATCCACAGCTAACATCATACTCAACAGTGAAAAGCTAAAAGCGTTTTCCTTAAGATTAGGTACAAGAAGGATGTCCACTTTCGTCACTTTTATTCAACATAGTATTGAGAGTTCTAGTCACAGAAAAAAGACAAGAAAAAGAAAAAGGCATCCAAATTGGAAAAGAAGTAAAACTGCTATTATTTGCAGATGACATGATATTACGTCGAGAGAATCCTAAAGGTTAAAAAAAAAAAAATTAGAACCGACAAATTCAGTAAAGTAGCAGGGTACAAAATTAACATTCAAAAACGGATAGCATTTTTATACACAATGAAATATCAGAAAGAGAAAACAGGAAGACAATTCCATTTACAATTGCACCCAAAAAGAAAAAAGCCTAGGAATAAACTTAACCGGGGAGGTAAGAGACCTGTACATGGAAAATATAACACTGAAGAAAGAAAGTGAAGGGGAAACAAGTGAACAGTTGCACACGCAGGTACCATGCTTGTGGACAGGAAGAAGTAATGTTAAAATGCTCACACTACCCAAAGCCATCTATAGATGGCTATCAACGTACCAATGACATTTTTCACAGAACTAGAACAAATAATCTTCAAATACAAATAAAACCACAAGAGACCCCAAATAGCCAAAGCAATCTTGAGAAAGGACAAAGCTGGAGGCATCATGCTACCCAATATCAAACTACGCTCCCAGGCTACAGTAATCAAAATGGCATGGTGCTGCTATAAAAACAGACCTGTAGCTCAATGGACCACAACAGAGAGCCCAGAAATCAGCCCGTGCTTATCTGGTCAATTCATCTATGACAAAGGAGGCAAGAACATATAATAGGGTAAAGACAGTCTCTTCAATACATGGTGTTGGGAAAACAGAAAAGATACATGCAAAAAAAATGAAACTAGACCACTTTCTTACACCATATACAAGAATAAACTCAAAATGGATTAAAGACTTCAGTGGAAGGCCTGAAACCTTAAACCTCCTAGAAGAAAACATAAGCAGTAACTTGTTCTTAGCTACACACACACATACATATCTCCTCGGGCAAGGCAAGGGAAACAAAAGAAAAAAAATGGGATTACATTAAACTAAGGTTTTTCCACAGAAAAGGAAACCATCACGAAAACAAAAAGACAACCTACTGAATGGCAGAATCTTCTTCTCCACCAATGATACATCCCGAAGGGGGTTAATACCCAAAATATATAAGGAAGACATACAACGTAACACCAAAAAAAACAACAATCCAATTAAAAAATGGGCATAGGACCTGAATAGACATTTCTCCAAAGAGGACATACAGAGGGCCAATGGACATATGCAAAGATGATCGACATCACTAGTCGTCAGGGAAATGCAAAGCAAAACCTTTGATTTGCTGAGATCACCTCACACCTGTCAGATAGGCTATCACCAATAAATGACCAAACAAGGGCTGGTGAGGATGTGGAGAAATAGGAACCCCCTTGCACTGTTGGAGGGATTGTAAATTGGTGCAGCCACTGTGGAAAACAGTATGGAAACTCCTCAAAAAAATTGAAAATAGAACTACCATATGACCCAGCAATTCTATTCTGGGTATTTATCTGAATGAATCCAAAATACTCATGTGAAAAGATACACGCACCCCTGTGTTCACCGCAGCATTATTTATAATAGCCAAGATGAGGGTGCAGCCTAAGTGCCCATCGGTAGGAATGGATGAAGAAGATGTGGTGCCTGTCTACAGTGGACCATTGTTCCACCACTAAAGAGAATTGAGTCTCGTTCTGTGTGCAGCAGCATGCATGGACCTAAGAGGGTATTCTGTTAAGCGAAGTAAGTCAGACAGAGAAAGACAAACACCATGGGATTTCACTTACACGTGGAATCTAAAAAACCAAATAAATTAACCAACGAAACAGAAACTCATAGATCCAGAGAACAAACTGATGGTTGCCGGGTGGGAAGGGGGTTGGTGGGCCGGGAGAAAAGAGCGAAGGGATTATGGAGTACAAATTGCCAATTATAAAAACGGTCACGGGGATGTAAAGCCCAGCAGAGGGAATGTGTATAGTCAATAATACTGTGATGACTATGTTCCGTGTCAGACGGCACTAGACTTACTGGGGCGGTCACTTCAGAAGTTATATAAACGTCTAAACACTATGTTGTACAACTGAAACTAATATAATATTGCACGTCAATCATAATTTTAAAAATTTTTAAATTTTTATCAAGTTTAGCCATTTATCAAGGCTCCGGAGTGAAACTTGGTACCTGGTTCTGACAGGGGCAGGGGTGTCAGTGGAACCCAAAGAAGCTGGGCCCAAACAGGTTGGAGGACCCCCTCCCCCATCACCCCTTAAAAAGGAAGTCCAGCTCCATCTCAGGGTGCTGGCGCAGGGCAGGAAGCCCTCGTGGAGGAGAGCCTGGGGGCTGCTGCTGCCCTCTTCCTGTTTCTCCCCAACTGGGCCCGGCCACAGGCCAGTGCCCAAGGGCCTCTCTGGGGCTGGTGCTCGGCTGGGACCCAGAGAGACATGCCACCGGCACCCAGTGGATAAAAAAAAAATAAGAAAAAAACTGGTAACATCTGTTCATTGTAAAAAAATAAATATTACAAAGTCTATATGGTAAAAGGGCCAAATTCCCACAATTCCTAATCCATGTAGAAAATCACTGTCAGCGGTTTGAGCTAGGTGCTTCCAGCTGCTTTTTAAAATGCAAAAGTGACTTTTTAAAAACATAATGGAATCATATTATACTGCTCTGCAGTCTGTCTTTTTCCACTTATATCATCCTCTGGTTTCAAGTACCCTCTCCTTGCCTCGGGATTCCAGCCCTTGGTCCTAGAAAGAAAGCAGCCGGTACTCAAGAAAGATGCTGTCAATGACTGGACAGCGAGCACCTGGCTGCGCTGCATTACACATGCTTTTCAATGTGTGCTGAGAAGAGGAAGCTCGTAGACACTGGAGTGATTGTCCCCATTCCAAAGGCTGCGTCTATCGAAGAGATGATAACTGCATACAAAGTGATTTCACCAAGAGGGGAACTGCATTGAACACAGAGTGCAAAGTGGACATTAACCCTTTCGGTACGGGTGCCGGATATATCCAGCGCCCATCTGATGACCTGTGTGGACGAGCGCCGGATATATCCGGCATCCATCTGTATATAATTTTTATAAATTTTACTTATATAATTGATAGAATTTTATATAACTATCTCTTAATATTAAAGTTACAAACAACACTTGGAAAAAAGCACTGTTTTATTAAGCATAGATCTTATATAAGGTTAGGAAAGTCTTCACACAAAGGAGGACTGACCATGTGCTATGTGTGCGTTTTCAGCGCGGCACCTCGTACAGCGGGAGTGTCACAGCGGAAAGAGCGCTCGTACCGAAAGGGTTAAACAACAAGAGGATACCATTTTTCACTTACCAAACCAGCCAAAAACGTTTACTTTAATTATATACATGGTGGGGGCAAGGTTTATAACAGGCACTCTGGCATACTCCTGGTGAGTATATTAATTGGAATATATTTTCTAGAAAGTAATTCGGCAATATACAGGGTCTGGCACCAACAACTCCCCCCTTTTTATCACAAAATCTTTTATTACCAAATCATATGCATGTGATTCTGTAACATAACAATGTCACCCTCAAGTACACCTGATGACATTTTAGGTGAAATGTTCAAATTGAAACTCTAACTCATTACACCCACATTATTACCCCACCAACCACACTCCAGCAGGCCTTACTTCCGCCGGACCCTGTATATGGAACACCTGACAAACGCTCATAATCTTTGCTCCACTGTTAGGGATCCAACCCCGCAGGAGTAATTCAGGATGCTGGCAAAAAGCTAGGCACAAAGATGTTCATTATAAATATTTCATAAGGGGGCAATGTAAACAGCCTAAATATTCAGCAGTAGGAGAGCAGTCAAAAATACATTAAGTTCCATTCAAACTACTGCACACTATCCGGCTATTTCAAGTTTCTGTTAACAGAGGGAAGGTCAAAAATCGAGTATTGTGACTGAGTGGTGGCCTGCTGCTTGTAGGACTCCGTGGAGAGGATGAGGGACGAGACTTACACCACTTACACAGGCAGGTGATGGAGGCCCTGAGGTCACCAGGGGCTGCCACCTCTGTGGCTGCTGCTTGGGTTGCAGCAGACACGGTTGTCCTTTCGCATCCTTGCCTTCTTTCGGCAAGTGCTCATCCACCATGTATGCCTACAGACACCTGGTACCTGGGATCTCCTCTGGAATTGGCTGCTTTCACTGTAGAAATTCAGAGACTGAATGATCTCTCCCTTTAAATAGTCTGTCTGTATGATTGTGAGTTCTATTTTAAAACAATGTTCTCCAATCAGTATGCAGAAATTTTGGAAAGGACCTGGGGGTGAAACAGAAAAAATTCACAAGCCCACAGGGTTACCTCACTCAGTTAAGGTTGGACCAGAAGTAAAGCAGCCCTTGCCAGAACTGCCACCTGCTTCAAGATCTTTGAGGAGCCCAGAAATCTCAAGTCCCAAATTTAGGTCAAGGTTATGTCAGATTCTAGAGCCCCCAAGTCCCTCCAAAAGAAATTTAAAATCCTCGTAAGAGGAAAACAGCATCATCCTGGGCCTCAAATTATCTCTATACGCAAAGATAACCAAGTACGCAGGAGACAAAATAGACAAGAGACACAACACAACAGGGACTTCAGATCCTGGCAATTCCAGACAGGACCGTAAATAACCATACCCACCATGTTCAAAGAGGTAAAGGCCAAACTTGAGACACCTGGCAAAAAACTAGACATGATAAACAGTGACATGGCAGATGTGAAAAAGGACCAAATAGAATAACTGAATTCACTAAGCTGAAAATATAGTAACAGATCAGCCCTCTCTGGTCCAAGTAGGAATGCTGAGACCCGGGCAGAGCTGAAGTTTCTGCCTCCCATTACGCACTGGAGGCTGCCACCACCGCCCCGCCTGCAGTGAGGTCTGGAGATTTTCCTTGCTTCTCAGCCATGGGCCCTGGCTCCAGGAGCAGCATTGCTATCCAAGGCACCGGCAATGACAGGCCTGCAGGGCAATCACTGAGCGCTCTAACCTTGACCCCAATGCATGAGAAAGGGTCTCATCAGCACGCTCTGTTTGCTAAGGCAGGGAAGGAAGGGGTATCTTTTAGGAAGATTTCTTTCCAAATGCATTCAAATTTGCTTTAAATTGCTCAACTTTTCTCCGTGGGAAATCTCATGTGTAGAGTGAGCACGGCCTCTCTCTTTGCCAACTTCCCTGAAGGATTGCTCGGGCCTGTTTGCGGTGTTCATCAAACGTTACTTATAATGGAAACCACCTGAATGGCCAGCCGTAGCAAAACAGCTATGTCAGCAGGGACATAGCCACTGAAGAACCACGTACTACACTGACCTGCTCAAAGCTCGTGGGGAAAGAGGAGGCCAGAGCTTCGGTCCCTCGCCCTCCAAATGGCCTGCAGACCCTCCGCGGCTCCCAAGTGCAGACTGGAGAAGAAACGTGGATAAAGCGCACTGGGATGTGAGACGAGCCCAGGACTAAGCCACCGGGGAGGCCTGCCAAGCAGCTGACTTTGATCTTCTGGGCTTCTGACCTTTTCTTTACTGATTGAGGATGGCTGAAACCCTGAGCCCAGCTGCCAACAGAAGGTGTGGTTGTTCGGAGATTCTGCTGCCAAAGGCTTGGACTTTACTTCCAGGTGCCCAAGGGAAAATCACCTACTCTCCGTCAAGGAAGCTGGCTCCCCATCCCAGCCAACACGCTCTCCAAACCCATTTCAACCCAGCCTCAAACAGCACAGGGAAGACCTCAAGACCCTCCAAGGACCAGACAGAAACCCAAGCAGGCAAAGCTAAAAATATTCATTGAGCTTCCAGGAGATTCCAGCAGGGGCTCTCCCCTAGGCCCCATGAAACCCTTGCCTAGTACAGTTGGTCATTCAGCTGTTACAGGTGGCAACGACTGTGGCAGCCAGAACATGACAGAGCTGGGGCTTAAACGAGGTCACAGGCCAGTGACCCTTCTTTCACGGGAGCATGTAAGCCTGGTAGGGTTGGACTCCACCTCTCCCTCCCACAGCCCAAAGCTAATCCAGGAGACTTCCCTAAAAAGTTTTAAATGAGAAAGTTGTCACCGTATGGTCCCTTTGCCCAAGAACTCAATAAGACGCATGGTAATTTACTCAAACACACCAGCCCCGAGGAAAATACTGTGTGATTTTACAAAACCCTTCCTCAGGTACCCCAGTTGTACCTCTTCTTCCACCTGCTGGGAAATGTAAAAAGAAAAAAGTATTTTTCACACCCCAAAAAAGAGAAACATGTGAGGTGATACGCGTGTTAATGAACGGTGGGAATGCTTTTACAATGTATGTGTATATTAAATCACCAAGATGTGCACTTTAAACATCTCACGGTTTTATTTGCCAATTATACCTCAATAAAGCTGGAAAAATGATAACCAAGGAGAAAAGAACAAACTGAGCTCTATTTTTCTCCACGGAAGGCAGGGACAGCACTCACGGGGTAACGGCTCTGTGCCAGTTTTCGAAGTGGGCCTTTTAGGTCACTGATCTCGTGCAAACCCAATGACCAAATGAGAACACTGAGGCTTGGAGGGCTTGGCCCTCTCAAAGCTTCAGGACATAAGTGGCAGAGATGGTGCTCAAACCAGCTAGAGCCCCCCGTCCCAGACAGCCTTTCTCTTCACTTAGAGCTGGCCATTAGATTGACCAATTCATCCTGGTCTTCTGGGGACTGACCGAGTTTTAGCACTGAAAATCCCACATCTCAGAAACCCTTCCGTCCTGGGCTAACTAGAAGAGTTTGCCACTCTGTAAGCAGTGATCAGAGGCTGGGGGAATGTCATGAGGGCTGCTAGTCTTCACATTGTTTTGGCTTAAATAAAACCTTGTTCTTTTTGGTTCATCTAATAATGAAGCAAGAATAGCGTCAACACATCCTGATTTCTCCATTTCTGGCTTCTTTCTTCTTTTTTAATGGCCCTGAAAACCTCCCCCTGAAGCCTCCTGAACTCTACCCACGAAGGAAGAGGGCTTAAAAATTATGCAGAATTCATTGATTGCTTTATATTTCTTTCTCAGGGAAAATGGAGTTTCTAGGGAAGCAGAGAGCTCTCCTAGAAACCAGAACCCCTGAGTTGGTTCTGCCCATTAAATTGCTGTGTGCCCTTTGGGAAGTCCCTTCTCCTCTCTGAGCCTTTATTTGGAGTAGGGGAGTTTAAAATCATCTCCTTCCCTCAAGGAGTGCATAGGCCTTGAATGTCAGCACCTCGTTCTACACAGGACAGGAAGGCCAGAAAAGTGAGGAGGCTCGGCCAAGGTCACTCAGGAAGCTGAAGTAGTAGGCCAAGACATGTATCAACCTCTAGAGGTTTGTCACCCCCTCCACACACACCAGAGAAAACACAGAGTATGCTAAGAAACAGAATCTGTTTAATGTTGCTTTCTAAGCCTATAAGGAAAGTGAGCCAAATGCTAAAAGATTAAAAATTCTGATCTTTAAAAACAAATCAGGGTTTAATTTGGGTTTTCTTAAAGCCCCATAAAAAAAGGGGAGCTGAATCCTTGACCAAATATTCAGCATTCCGAACGGAGAAGATGAGACAGATTCTAATCCCCTGCGTGAGGAGCAGGCAGATTGGAGGGTGCGTGTTTCCATTGGCCTGCATACTTCTCTGATGTGTTCATGGCAGACAGCCTAGGCAAGAGCCCGGCCCCAAAGGGGCATGCAGGGACGCGGGGGCTCTGAGGAGAGCTGCCTCGGAGCAGAGCCATAACGAGGGCTCACTGGGCTGCATGCTGCTGGCTCCATGAGGTTAAGTAATTTGCTTAAAGCCAATCAGCTAGTAGGTAGTGGTCAGGAATTGAACCCAAACCTAAATTCAAGCCCATGTGCACAGTGGCTATGCCACATAACCCCAGGGGCCAGAATTTGAATGGAGAAATCAGGGTGCCCGTAGATTATCCAGGAGTCTGTGATGGACTCTCCAGGCTCCCTTCTGTTCCTCTCTGCTGCCAGTCTTCCAGGCTGTTCCTTTAGCCTTCCTGTATTGGACCAAAACTTACTCATTCAGTCATTCGTTCATTTAACAAATGTTTAATAAGAACTACGTGTGCTGACTTCCACACACAAGTGTGATGGCTGACACTCTCCCTGTTGGGGTGTCATCAAACAAGCTAACATGGAGATGTGCTCAAGTGCTGTGGGGTTCAGGAAGGCTTCCTGGAGGAGGCAATATTTGTAGTGGGACTTTAGTTGGATTTGGACATGTCAACTGCCATGCCCAGATAAAACTCATCTGAATTATTTAATCATTGACTAGCAGTTTGGGTCCCTTCTGGTGGGGAGGATTCTGGGTAAGTACCACTGACCGAAACAAACTTGGGGATTGTCTAGGAATGCCCATGATCCCCAACTATCCCCAAACCTGATGAACTGGCCTCTCAGTTATCTCTGTATCTCACGTGTGTGACGCCTGCCCCACCAGCATTGGGAAAGCAAGGAGAGCACTCCCCTGGCCCTGGCACCTCTGTACCTGTCATTTCAGTTAGTGCACAAGCCTGTGGGGGCCGTAACACAGCCTCGTGTTACAGCTGAAGAGAGGCTGAGAGAACTTGGGTAACTCGCCCCGGCCGCACTATCTCCAGGGCAGAGCCAGGGTTGGAATCAAAAGCCCTTACTGTTTTCACAGCCCTGCCTGCCTTCTGTGTGATAGACATGGCTAGATGCTTCAGAAACAACAGTCTCTGCCCCCCTAAAAAATAGTAAACAAATATACAGTTTCATAAACACATAAAACAGGAAATGATTCTGCACCTCTGGGTGCTCAGCCCCACGCTAGACACCAGAGGTTCATGGAGGCCTAACCTCAAGGAAACTCCCACTCTGCTCGGAAAGACCTGAAGTCTACTTGAAACCACAGAGGCCCAAACGTAGCCAGGAGTTGGGCTGTGTGGCATCCCTGGTATTCTGGACGGGGGGGTGCCAACAAGGGCTGGAGATCTAGGTGGTCCGAGTCCCAGAGGAGGTGACGTTAGGCTGCCTGAATGATCAGGAAGGATGCTGACAAGGATGTGGAGCGATTGGAACATTTGTGCATTGACAGTGGGGATGCAAAATGCTACACCAGCATGGGACATACAACAGTTCTTCAAAACATTAAAACTAGAGTCCCGTATGATCCAGCAATCCCACTTCTGGGCGCACATCCCAAAGAATTCAAAGCAGGGTCTTGAAGAGATCATTGTGCACCTGTATTCACAGTAGCATTATTATTCACAGTAGCTAAACGGTGGGAAAAAAATCAAATGCCCCTTGATGGATGAACAAAATGTGGTGTATACATTCATTGGAATAAAAAGAAGGAATTAAAAAGAAAAGGAATTCCAACATGTTTCAACGTGGACAGCCGTTAAAGACCTCACGCTAAATGAAATAAACCAGGCACAGAGGACAATGCTGTATGATTCCACTTGTATGAGGCAGCATACCCTGGAGTGGCCAAACGCACCGACAGAAAGTGGAATGGTGGTGGCCAGGGGCTGGAGGGGTGGGGAGCTGTTCCATGGGTGCAGAGTTTCAGATTTGCAAGATGAAAGAGTTCTGGGGATTTTGGCTGCACAGCAATGTAAATGGGTTTAACGCTACTGAACGGTACACTTTCAAATGGTTAAGATGGTAAGTTTTATGTTATATGTAGTTTACCACAAGTATTTTTTTTTTAATGGAAAGAGTCAGAAAGAGAGACAGGGAGGAAAGGTCAGGAAGGATTTGGACAAAGAGAAGGGAGAAGAAAGCCAACTGGTGGTCATTCAAGGTAAAGGAAATGATCCTCCAGCACTAACTAGGACCATATTTCTTTCTCCCCAGCTCAACTCCACTATGCTCCGCTCCCTCAGGGTGGTTCATCTTTAGGGCTGACCCTCAAGCTCAGACTGCTGAGATCACATCTGTCCAGGTTTGAATTCAGCTGAAAAGAGGAAGTGTCTGAGTCTCAGCATTCCCTGCAAAAGTCCTGAGACTCACTCTGGTTGGATCGGCTTCCAGGAAGCCCATCCAGGAAACCAGGAAGGGGCGTGCAGGCTTCAGATACATTATTTAGCTTCAGACTGGATCACAGCTTCTACTCCTGAAGCCCAGAACAGAACTAACTTTACCCAGAGGTCCATGGAGCAAAAGAGGAATGGCGGTGTTCCCAGGAGAAAATTAGGACATGGCTACCAAAGAGGTAGTATGGGTGGAAATGGATGGAGAGCTTCCAGAACTCAGTCAATATCCACCAGCTCCATTTGCCTAAAGAGATCCTGAGGCTCATCCTGGTTACAGGACTTGCCCAAGGTCACAGAGCAGCAAGAAGCAGACTGAGAACTTAAGCTCAGACCTCCTCAAATCCATTGAAATAAACTGGGTGTCTCTGGAGGATAAAAGGAAAATGAAAACTAAGAGTTGGGTTGGGTAGTGATAATGAAGGTATTCTCAGTAGGATGCACCAGAAGACTATGGAGAGTTTTGCAAGTCAGGAATAGAAGGCTGAGTTTCATGAACAAGGAAATAGGAAACGTCTGTGGACTCTAATAGAGGAAGTGACGGGTGGAAGCTGAGACCCACTCAAGACTGCAGTCAGGGGGCCCGGACTCCTATCGGCTCAGATGGACACTCTCGTTTACACCTTGAGGATATTTTCAAGGGATGGGTTCTGCACCACATGCCCACTTCCCACCCCCATGCCTGGCTCCGGACTGTCCTTGGAGATTCTGAGTGCCCCTCCTCCCCCCAGTGCTGTGGCTTTGGCAGCCACTTTGGAAACTGCAAGTTTTAAATGAATTTCCACCCCAGAGGGAGTTGAGAAGGAGGCATGTTCCACCAGCCACTTCTGAGCTCCCAACATCTATCCTGTATCCTGCCCCTTCGGAGAAAGGATGAAACGCTCTTTCACAATGAAAACCAAGAGGGAGGAGGGGTGAACACAGAATGGGGAGCAAAGAGGGAAAAAAATAAATAATAAGAGAACCTCATTTGATCTTAATCAGACAAAGTTTATGTCTGAATTATACATTTTTCTCTTCCATGCTGAGAACACCAATACATAAGGGAAAACAAATCACATGTTATTTATTTACGTCCTTTAAATTTTCTCTGATTGATTCCAAAAGGATTTAGGAGGTTCCCAAGACTAAACACAATGGTGACTGTGATAATTAGAGACAAAAAAAAAAAAGAGGAAGAAAGACCATAAAGGTAGCAGAGAGCAGATATAGGCAGGCACCTGAGGAATGCCAACTTATACCTTGGGTACTGGGCCCCATGGGGAAAAACTACTAGTTTTGTCTTCTGATGATATCATGCATGCAAATGCATCTATGGCCAAACTTTTCCTGGGACTAAACTCAAAAGAAAATATATCGCGTGGGCTGACAGATTATATGTGAGTTGCAGAGAGTAAGAAGGGCAGGAAGCCCAAAGGAGTTTTGAAGGAGGCATTTTCCTGACTGGCAAAGGATGTTCTAAACAGCATTTTTATCACTGAAAGAATAAGCATGCCGGTTGATTGAATCACATGTTCTTTGAGCAGGGAGACAGCAATTGCATTGCAGGCCTGGAAGAGTTAACTGCAGCAGGATGGCAGCCGGGGAGGCGCTGAGATGTGGAACTAGCTGCCCTAAAAGTGGAGCTTCGGACTAAGCTGGAGCAGACACAGGAGGGGACCCCAGCCAGGTGGTCCTGTTCCCGGACCTTGAAGCCAGCCCGACCCAGGCACACATCACATCCCTGGAGATGAAACACACCCTTCTTCTCTGTCCCTTGATCCTTGCCGGTTATCTCCTGAGTTTAAGAGCCTGGCTCATGTTAAGTCTTCAACTATGACCTCCAAGTTGAACCTCCAGTGAGAATGAACATCTGTGGATTGCCCACTCCATTCCCTTTATCTCCCACCAGGAGATAAAGGCCTCTTGAGAACACTCTTGCTCATTTTCAGCCATGTGGTTGGCGGGGGGGGGGGGGGTTGACTGGACCCCAAGTTCTAGGATTGTGTCCTGTGACCCAACCCTTTACCAGTCCACACTGGTGGTTGGTCTCTGGGAAGGACAATGGCCTGAGTCAGACCAATCAGTGCTAACAAAGCTCAGTTCTGGGATTTTTGTCTGTACTGTCAGGGAAACGGATTTTCTCTTTCTCCTCCGGAAAGAAAGTGGGAAGGATGTAACCCCCAGAGCTGCTGGCAGCCATCCTGTGACCGCAAGGGCAGAGCCAGCTGGAGAATGAAGTGAACCCAGAGGAAACAGAACTGTAAGATGGGAACGGCTGAATTCAGCAATAAATAACATTTGAGCCCGTGCAATGAGCCATGCTTGAAGCCAGCCTTATCCCTGACATCCTGATTAGCTTTCTTGTTTCAACCAGTCTGAGCCCTTACAGATAAGCCACCTCTGAAGTTAGGGTTATCTCATTCTCCCCTCCATGTGACCTTGGCAGTGTCTTACAGACACGGCCTTCATCCACTCTCTGAGCTTTTGTTATTCCCTACAGTCCGAGGTGGGAACTTCCTGCTCTCAATTCCCTCTCTAGATGGTGCTGGATGAGCCACGCCTGATCCTCCAAGAAAAGTTGCAAAAATTCAAATACCAGCTAGAGACAATAAGAGACAGTTGGATCAACAGGTAAAACACAGCAGGTGGTTGATCTGAGATCTCAGAGCCTCGGACTGCCGGGCTGAGGGACATCTCCAAGAATCCAGGCAGGTGGCTGGCAGATACATGCCAATGGGTAGTAAGGCTCCACGGCACCAGACTGGAGCTTGGAGACAGGATTCCTGACTAAGAGAAGAATTGGCAGAAGCAAGCAGGGTTCCCCAACTTAGAGAGATGCAGAGCAATCACGTAGCAAGGAATGCAGGAAAGAAATCATCCAAATATCAGAACAGGGGACCAGTCCAGCCTTTGTATTAGAAACAAGGCAAAAATCCAATTACTTCAGTGAAGCCAAGATCAGAACCAGCCTGGAGGTCAAGCTGCCCTGCTTCTGGGTCCCCAGAGGTGTCCTGACAGAGCACAGGTCACTGGGCCTGCAGATGAATGACACGGGCCTGAACTATTCACTTTTCCACTCAGTGCAGGAAAGCTCCTAAAACAGAGACAATCTCCTACCCAGAATCCACCCTCTCTTCTTACTGGATGCGTGCTTACAAGCTACGCTTAACAGGAGAGCTATTTTCATCTCCCCCTTTCTTCCTGCTGGGAATGCTGGTGTAAGTACGAATCGCCTGGCACTATGGCAGCCATCTCGCAATCCTGAGGAAGAGGCCAATAGAAAGTAGACGTGGCATAGGATCTGATACCGCTGAGCTATTAAACTAACCCTGGTACCACCCTCTTCTGGACTTTTTGTTCCATAAGGGAATTGAATGTCTTAATTGTTTAAGCCAGTGGTCCTCAAAGTGTGCCCCCAGGCCAATGGCCTCAGCACCACCTGGGAATGTACTAAAAATGCACATTCTCAGGCCCCATCCCAGACCTATAGAATCTGAAGTTCTACAGGTCGGGCCCTGCAATCTGAGTTTTACCAAGCCCCCAGCTGACTCTGACATGTGCTAATGTTGGGGAACCACTGGCTTAAACCCCTATTTAAGTGATTTTCTGTGCATTTCAGCTGAAAGCATTTATAATTCACACATTTCTCCACAGCATTCCTGAACTGCTGTTTATGGGATATCAGGAGGCTGAGAGCAGAGAGAGCAAGCTGATATTCACAAAGCCAAAAGGGAAAGCTTCAAAGAGGAAATGGGAAAAGGAAAAGATAAATAAAAATTAAGCACTTCAATCCATCAAAGTAATCATAAAGACAATTAAAAGGCAAAAGAAAACCCTGGGGAAGACCAGCCACAAACGTGACAACACTGACGATCCTTCCTTTGTCCAAAAGCCATGCAGAGTCAAGAAGGAAAACAATAAGATCCCCCGCAATGAGAAAGAAAACTCCTTTCCAGAATGGGAAATACAAATGGGTAATTAAGAGGGAAAATGTCCAACCTATTAGTAATCACAGCAATGTGAATTAAAATGAGATAGTCTCATCTATTGAATTAGCAAAGATTGAGTCAAAGAAACGGGTCCACGCAGCGTGGGGGGAACAGGATGGACCCTTCCCGGCGCTGCCAGTAGGGGTGTGAATTGGAGCTGCAATCTGGAAAGCAATCAGACCACTTTCATCAAGAGACTTTTAAATGTCAGGCTTGAGTACCAGGCCTCAGAAAGCATCCGAAGGGCAGCGGCAGCAGCAGCAGCGGCAGGGCCTTGCAGAGACCCGACAAGCCACCGCACAGCAGCTGCTTCGCTTGGGTCCAGCCTGAGAGTGCATGCTACGATGCGGAGTGCGTTCCAAATGCAGCGTACTTGCCAATTCCCAGATTTCATTCCCAGAAGAGCCACTTCAGAGCTGGAAAGATCAGACACAGAATGAGAGGGGCAGAGACACAGAGCTGTGAACAAGACTTGACCCAGAGTCTTCGGCCCACATCAGTCTCTGCCAGCTTTCTGAGCTGTCACCAAGGAGGGTAACCGTGACCCTTCAGTGAGGCCAAGTGCTGCCTGTGGGTCATCATTCTGTGTGTGCACAGCAACTCACCGAGGTGGGACTGCTGTTACTCCCTTTTGGTAGGTGTGGAAACTGAGGCTCAGGGAGGTTGAATAGTTTACTGAGAGATGGCACAAGGAAGAGGCAGAGCAAGGATTCAGCATGAGGTTTCTGACTCCCAAGGCCAAGTTTCCTCCCAGGCGCTCATGGAAGAATCACCTCTGAGTCTATCTAACTGGTAAGTGGAAGCAGCAGCTACTGACTGATCTTGTCAGGTTTGCACGGCTCTGCTATCTACAGTCCGCCCTGAGTCACGAGCAACAAGCACACTTAGTCATACAGAGTCCTGTGTCCTCTGCCTTCAGAAGGAAGGCTCTCTGGGTGCCCATGGAGCTGCACTGAGAGCCACTGGCTTACCAGTGCCAACCAGATGGGCTCCAGGTCCGAGAGAAGCTGGCCAGCTCTGGACCAAGGGGAGGCCTGGAGAGAGGGAGGCAGGTCTTGGCTGCTAGCTTCCCAAGTAGCCACCTATCAAAAGCCAGACCAGGTCAAGAAGAAATAACACCAAGGGGACTTCCTAGCATGAACGTCAATGCTGAGCTGAGCAGGTATTGGGGGCGGGGCGGGGGTGTGGGGGGTGTGTGTGTGTATTTATTTAAAGAACGAGAGGCATCAAAACAATTAAACAGAGTTACCATTTGACCCAGCAATTCTACTTCTGGGTATATATCCAAAAGAACTGAGCCCTGACCAGGTGGCTCAGTTGGTTGGAGCATCATCCCAGATACCAAAAGGTTGTGGGTTTGATCCTCGGCCGGGGCATGTACAGGAGCCAACCGATCGATGTCTCTCTCCCTCTCTCCCTCTAAATTAATAAACATATCCTCAGGTGAGGATAAAAAAGAGAATTGAAAACAGGGACTAGAACTGATACTGGTACACCCATGTTCATTGCAGGATCGCTCACCAGAGCCCTTGATAGACAAACGTACAAACAAAGTGGAACTGACTCAGCCTTTAAAAGAGAGGAAATTCTAACACATGCTACAGCATGGATAAACTTGGAAGGTATACTAAATGAAATAAGCCAGATACAAAAGGGTAAATATCGTATAATTCTACTTATATGAGATGCCTAAAATCACAAATTCATCTAGAGAGAAAATAGAACAGTTGTTACTAAGAGCTGGCGGCGGGGGGGCAGTGAGAATAGGGAGTTATTGTTAAAAGGTGCATTTTCCATTTCAGCCGATGAAAAAGTTCTGTGGATGGTAGTGGTGGTTGTCCTTCATGTACTTAATGGCACTGATCTAAATTCTTCAAAACTGTCAAAACGGTAAGTTTTGTGTTACCTATATTTTACCACAATTTTTTTTTAAAAAAGAAGAAAAAGGGAGGGGCAGAAGGAGAGCCTCTGGGCCTGGGGAGAGGAGGAGGGAAGAGACCTTGGGCACCTATGAGATGCTAAGCCCCGCGCGAGGCTCTTCTCCCATGTCATTCATTTAATCCTCAAAACGACCCTTTCAGGTAGGAACTGCTGTTATCAAACTAAAGTTCAGAGAGTGCCTTGCCCAGCGCCACCAAGGCAGATGGTGATACATAGGGACACACACCCAGCTCAGCAGGCTCTAGGGCAGCGGTTCCCAACCCTTTTGGCACCAGGGACCGGTTTTGTGGAAGATAATTTTCTCATGGGAGGCAGTGGGGAGAGAGGAGGCGGGGCTCAGGCGGTAATTAATACAAGTGAAACTTCGTTCACTCGCCTGCCACTCACCTCCTGCTCTGCGGCCCGGCTCCTAACAGACCTCAGACCAATGCCAGTCCATGGCCCAGGGCTGGGGACCCCTGCCCTAGGGCACCAGCCATTCAAGCACCTTCACAGACAGGATGCTTTGGAAAGGCTTGGTCCCCCCATCACCGGTTCACCAGCATCACCAAGCACCTCCTCCAGACTGGACAGAGGAGATGGCAGCAAAGTAGACACAGCCTTGACTGACCATCAGGACAGTTGAAGGCTGTGGGACCTCACCTGCCACCCCCATCTTATTTCTCGTCCTCAGAATCTCAACACTGACACAGCTTGAGGCACATTCGGCCTCTGACACTACGTGGCCCGATTCCTACTGATTGGGAGCTGCCACAAGCTAGGGTGAAAACAGGTAGGACCAGGGTCAAGGGGGACTAGAATTCAACTTTGGGCATCTCAGGAAATGGCTCCCAGGTATCCCAGAAGAGCGAAGGGACATGGGTTCCAGCTCCGCCCTGGGAGGCAGCTTGGTGGAGGGGGAAACACAGGGGCTTCAGAGGCAGGTGGCCCTGGGTTTGAGTTTGTGCTGTGATACTTACTGTGGGACCTAGGCTTGGCCCTAACCAAGCCTCATACCTGCTTTGCGTGAGCCAGTCATAAATCCTGTCTTCCCACCGTTTACCAAATGTATGAACTTGAGCAAATTACTTAACTTCCCTGTGCCTCAGTTTTCCTCATCTGTAAGTGGACAGTACCCCAGCCAGGTGGGTCAGTCAGCTGGAGCATTGTCCCATGCACCAAAACATGGCCGTCTAGTTCCTGGTCAGGCCACCTACCTGGGTTGTGGGTTCCATCCCCAGTTAGGGCACAGATGTTTCTCTCTCATATCAGTATTTTTCTCTTTCCCCATCCCTCTCTCTCTAAAATCAATAAACATATACTCGGGTGAGAATTTTAAAAGAATAAAATAAATGATAGTTACAACCACAGAGTTGTTGTAAGGATTAAATGAGTTTGCACAGATAACACGCTGAACACAGTGCCTGGGCCACACATAAAACCATTTTATATACATAATATACTTACTAATTATTCTTATGAGATGAGTTTGGTAGGGGTTCACACATGGCGTTCCCCTCCCTTCCCCGCCAGTTCCCTCCTGTATTAGTTTCAAAGAAGCTGTCAATGGTATCATCTGTCCTGGGTTTTTCTCTAAATATCTGGTTGGACACAGCCAGCATTGGCCGAAAACTCCTGCCTTTCTCGTGGTTCCCATCACCCCAAACCAACACGGGCTTAGGGGGGCTGGGCAGGGAGAGTCCATCAGGTCACACCCTCCAGAAAGGAGGCAAAAGCAGAGTCCTTCCAAAAATGTGTCGCTCTTTTGGCTGCTTGTGCTCATCCCACCCCATCTGTCCTCGGTGTGGGCTCCCAGGTTCTGAAGCAGCCCTGAGCGCACAAGGAACCCCAGAGGCCTTCCCTTGGGTCGGGGGCGGGGGACCGCGAGCAAGGGGAGCTCCTGACCCAAATAAGCCTTTCAGCGATCAGTTCCAGCCACCCAACAGGAGCAGTGCTGTCTTCTCCAGTTTACTGATACAGACACAAAGGCACAGAGAGATTAAGACATTTGGCCTAAGTTACCTAGCAAGCAAGCACAAGGGTGAAATTTAAACACAGGGCTTTCCTGATCCAAAGCGTAGGGGCTTTCCACGGTCACATTCTCTCCCTATTGAACCACCTCACCACCAGCTCTGCTGCCTACTGGGTAAGTCCCTTCTCCTCTCTGAACTTCAGTAGCGACAAAGAACAATTCAAAGGATCAATAAATCCAGGAGCTGGTTCTTTGAAAAGATACACAAAACTGACAAGCCTTTAACCAGAATCGTCAAGGAAAAAAGAGAGAGGACCTAAATAGAATCAGAAACAAAAGAGGAGAGATTACAGCTGACACCACAGAAATACAAAAGATTATAAGAAATTACTATGAACAATTATATGCCAAGATATTTGAAAACCTAAGTGAAATGGACAAATTTCTAGAAAAATATAATCTTCCAAAACTGAATCAAGAAGCAGCAGAAAGCCTGAGCAGACGGATAACAGCTAGTGAAATTGAAACAATAATCAAAATAACTCCCAGCACACAAAAGCCCTGGACTGGACAGTTTCACAGGAGAATTTCACAAAATATTTAAGGAAGAGCTAACCCTTATCCTTCTCAGACTATTCCAAAAAAATCCAAGAAGAGGGAAGACTCCCAAACTCTTTTTATGAGGTCAGCATCATCCTAATCCCAAAACCAGATAAAGACACAACAAAGAAAGGAAACTACAGGCCAATGTCGCTGATGGATATAGATGCTAAATTCCTCAACAAAATATTGGCAAATTGGATCCAGCAATACATTAAAAAGATCATACACCATGATCAAGTGGGATTCATCCCAGGGATGCAAGGATGGTACAATGTCCACAAATCAGTGAACATAATACATCACGTGAACTTCTATAGCCATGGATGTAAAGGGGGAAACTACCTGAGAAGGTTGCTTGTTCATTCAACAATCACTAAGCAAGCTCAGAGCTGTGTTTACAGTGGAGTGACGGAAGCTTCTGTCCCACTGCCACCGTGCTGCACAGACTCCTAAGATACTGGAAGGGCCCAATAATGTTACATACTTTTCTTAGAGTCCCATCCCCACAAAACCTGGACCCACCCCTGCTAACCACAGTGTACCAGCGCCATGCCAAGACCTAGATGTCAGATAGGACAGAAACAAAAGGGACAGACACTAGAGGGACTTCAGCACAGGGCCTGACCCATAGGAGGTGCGGAGCAAATGGTCGCTGGCCTCCCCTATGAGAACGTTAGCTGTTTGAGGAGGGGGACTTTGCCCAGCACTCTAGCCCAAGAGCCCAGAACAGTACCTGCCAGACACAGGGCCAGACCCCAGTTCATACTCTCTGACCTTTGAGATGGTTTAGGTCAACTCTTCCGTTCACAGATGGGAAAACGGTGGCCCAGAGGGCCGTGTCTCTCCCACAGTTGGGGCCGGGCCCAGGGCCTCACAACCTGCCACGAGGCTCTCACTGACTTCTTGCCACCTCCCCTGGTGACTCACATGGGATCCAAGAAACAATTTTAGGATAAAAATCTATGGATCAGTGTTCTGAGTAAGAAAAACGAGGGAAATGACAGAGCAGAGAGAGACAAAGAGTACAGACAGAGGGGTAAGGTCGCCAGATTTAACAATAACAACACAAGACGACCAGTTAATTTTGAAACTTACACTAAAATATGATTTGTTGTTGATCTAAGTATGTCCCATGCAATATTTAGGGCACACTTATACTGTAACAGTAAGATTGTTTTCTGAAATTCAAACTTACCTGGGCAGCTTATATTTTATCTCGCCACTCTGCCTGGTTCTTCCATAGAAGTTAGTTCAAATTCCTTCTGTGCTATTCGCTATGTCCTCTTGGGCAAGTACCCTAACCACTGTTAGCCTCAGTTTCCTCACAGACCTGCTGTGAGGGTTAGAGAAAACGTGCTTCTCGCATGTGAAAACACGGCAGGTAGGCACTCCTAATGTCAGTTTTTCTTTGTTTTTACACACCTTAAGGACTCAGCGTGGCCCTGGCCAGGTAGCTCAGTTGGTTGGAGCGTCATCCCGTGCATCAAAAGGCTTCGGGTTTGAATCCTGGTCAGGGCACATACCTAGGTTGCAGGTTCAATTCCTGGTTGGGGTGTGTATGGGAAGCAACCATCGATGTGTTTCTCTCTCAATAAAAGGATGTCCTCTGGTGAGGATTAAAATAAGAACTCAGCGCAGACACGGACTTGCCAACTGTCAGATAACGTGGTAACTACAGTTCCAAAGTTCTTGACGGGCTTGTATAGAACAGCGTGCGCTGGGTCCTGGCTTAAGAAGGCAGACACTGAGCCTGGTACTTCCCAGCCCTGTCGGACCCAGCACTCCCTTTCTTTCCCATAAACATTTGTAATGCCTCCTTTACTCTTCTGAAATGAAAGTCAGGGGTGAAATGGCCCATTTACATGCAAATTCAAAAGGATATCATGCTCTACCTATAATTTAAATGAAAAATAAAGAAACCTAATAAAAAAAATCCCCATTTGCGAATATTTGGGCAGGTGGTAGTGAGAGGCATGCATAGGTTAAGCAGGAATAAGTTTGGAAGTTAGACAATTTTCAATATTCAGTGGAATTCAATGAAACTGCTGCTATGGAACTGTTTCTGATCCGTGAAAACAGGAAACTCACGTGATTCGACTTCACATTTGACATTCAAAATACAAGCAAACTACCTCTGCCTATCATGTGTCTGTATCACACCTGATACATACCATATCTGAGCTACAAACACAGACACATACAGATGTGCTGGTGACCCAAAAACCGGAAGCATCACCACCACTCAGGTTACGATTTTCCCAAATAATGG
Source organism: Macrotus californicus (assembly GCA_007922815.1). Classification (NCBI taxonomy): domain Eukaryota; kingdom Metazoa; phylum Chordata; class Mammalia; order Chiroptera; family Phyllostomidae; genus Macrotus; species Macrotus californicus. Next base: position 75,631 of record VMDR010000965.1, read on the forward strand.
CCCACTCCTGCTAAATCTGCCAAGAATAATCTTTCTGTTTTGCCCAGTAGTTGCGCTTCTAAAAAAACTGTTTGTATTTTAAGAATGCAGAAACAAAACATTGCATTTGTACGTACAACAGCATTAGGAGCCAGGCTCAGAAAGCTGTAAGCAGGGGTTTTTTCCATACATGAATTTCTAGCAGGACGTTGGAAGGTTGGGAAAAAGCAAGACAGTTTCTTGCTGCAGGAACGGCCCCACATGCTGTGAGACTTGCCCTCCACGTGGAAGCAGTTCCCCCCCAAACCGTATGACAACCAGACATAACCCCCAACACTTCCAGAACGACCAGCAAAGGGAGGACGGTGCCTCCACTGAGCGAGGCCTGTGCTTGCACACCGTTGGTGATCAGGAACTTAGTAGCCCGCAGGACGCCCACACAGGACCCGGGGCCACCTTCTCATTGACTCATCTGTCGGGAACTCTGCCGCCATCAGTCAAAGGCTTCAAAAACCTTGACCCAGCAATTCCACTCACAAGAAGAAATCTAGGCGTTCCCCTTCTACGACTATATACGTAAACCATCGAAATAGCCGTTCACATCCCCGTGCACAGAAAGCACCAGACACAACGACGCAGCTAGTCCCGCAGCCGCAATGGGGAAACGGTTCATTGGCTTTCAGGGCGGCCCCTGCCGGCTCGGAGGCAGCCGCCAGACAGGATGCTGGCAGCTGTTGCACGGCCTGGACACTCTGGGGTTTTTCCCTTTGCTTTCCTCATTTTCTGCAACCATTTTCATTCTTGTGATAATTGGAGGAAAATAAACTTCATGAGAAGGGAAAAAAAAGGAAAAAATCCACGAAGCCCACGGCTGGAATCCTTTCCTGTGGTGATGAAGACACTGAGGAGAAGGAACCTGTGGTTAAAAGCCCTGGGAGGCGGCTCACCCAGTCCACCGCTGGAACCTCCTCAGTATGTGGGTCCCCAGTGCCGCTCCAGGGGCTCCGGTGGCAAACTCTGGGGTCACACACAAGGCCCAGACTGTGGCCTGCAGTCACCACAAAGCCAGTTCCAAGGAAGTTGCTCTCTAGACCTTTCCACTGTGACTCATGTTCTAGGTCCGCTGGGGGACAAGAGGCCTGGGTGGCTCTTCCCAGCTGGGGTCCGGATGGGAGACCATCTGTCTTGCTTTTCTTGCCCGTTCTTAAAGTGAGTCAGTGGGAAAAAGCGAACTGCACAACAGCCTGTGATATTGTTCCAGTATGATAAAAAACAATGCATATGACGGGTGGGGTGTCCTGCGTAGGGTGGTGACAGTGCGGGGGAGGAGGGGGACAAGCTGAAAAGACTCACACCAAAATGGTGGTAGGTCATTTGCAGGGAGAAGAAAGGGCCACATGCTCAGTGGTTAGGAGCGCAGATAGACCTGGGCTCCGGTCCCAGCTCTGTCACTTATTAAGGCATAATCGGCCCTCTGAGACTCAGCTTCTCTGTCCAGAAGGCAGGAATACTAATAGCACCGCAGGAGTAAAAGGAACTATTGCACCTGAGCATTTAGCAGGATGCTTGGCACCCAGTACATGTTGGCTCACGTTGCCTTTCACTACAATGGATAGAAAAATACATTTTTCTGGGCCAAAACACACACACACAAAATTAGCCCAGTGGTCCCATGGGCCCCCCAGGATGGCTGAGCACGGGCTGAGCCTGAATCCCTGCAGTGACCTTGGACAGTGGCCGTCAGCCTGTCCCCTTCAACCTGGAGCGACCACACAGAGGGAGTGTGCAGACGAAGGCCCTGCCACACAGCACAGCCCAGGCTCAGCCCAAAAGCGGGGGGAAGGCCCAGAGCTCCTGCCCACAGCACTGTGGAGAATCGGAAGGCAGAATTGCTGGAGGCCGTAAAACAAAACCCAAGAGGAAGAGGAGGATCAGCGGAGAAAGAAACACTGCTTAAAGCAGGGCTCTACCATGTGTACCTGAGCGGGTCTCCTGCAGTTTGACTGTGAAGTGTGCCTGCTCAGCCCTCACACAGCTGCCCTCTGTGATACCGGTTAGCACAAGCAAACCAGCCCCCAGAGGGTAGCTGCCTGCTTCCCTGGAGTACACTTGGGAAAGAATTATCAATTATCTCCACACAAAGAATGAGAAAAAAACACCTTCTACTAGTGTTTTAGGGAACAGCTTTGCATTTCACTAGCATTCATCGATCTTTAACTTTTGATAAATATATCCATTATACCCAGATATAATATTTCAAGATATAATGGCATTAGACTTAAGCCCTGGCTGGCATGGCTCAGTGGGTTGGGCACCAGCCTGCAAACCAGAGGGTTGCGGGTTCGGTTCCCAGTCAGGGCAGATGCCTGGGTTGCAGGCCAGGTCCCCAGTGGGGGGCTCATAAGAGGCAACCACACATTGATGTTTCTGTCCCTCTCCGTCTCCCTCCCTTCCCCTTGCTCTAAAAATAGTAAAAAATAAAAAATAAAAAGACTTAATAAATACTACACGTCTACTTTCTCGAGTTAGTTTATTATTTGTGGTTTTTTTCCTTATTCTCCAGCTTTCATAGGAGGTTGTTAAAATTATTACCTGAATTTCTCTAAAACCCAAGCTTCCATGTGTATTAAAAATTACCATATTTATTTATGGTAACATTAATTTGGATTTCAGTTCTTACGTTTTGAAGATCCAGCTATGCAAAGCCTGAACACTCACAACTATGGTGCTGTCCATTGTCTTTTTAAGTCAGCATTACAAGTTACTGACTGATGGGACTCATCATTTCTTGGTCAGAAGTCACTGCCTTGGAATCAGCCATTAGGATAACTTCCTAAATGGCTGCTCCCCTTTCCTTTGTCATCTGACTGACTTTAATTCTGCCGTAAGCTCTGAGAAAACAGTCTTACCAGCTATAATTTGTAGAACTTCAAATACTCATCTCCTCACTAAGTATACCTCCAGCTGTACTGAGAGGAAGACTCCCTGGCTGTCCTTCATCAACAGGTACCCATGGTTGCAGTTCCCTGTCACACACGGACACTCAGAGACATCGGGTGACCTGTGGATCCATCTGTCAGCTTCTTCCCACTTCTACTCCATACTCACAAGCAAATCGAGAAGCCTAGGTCAACAGTGATGTAATGTGATGCCATGTTAAAATTAGGCAAAACTCAGGACTGCAGTAATAATTCTACAAATGGAAAGGATAATTCAAGCCCTAGGCAGATGCCTAGTGAGGGGAATGGACTGGTAATGAGGGCTGTCGAGTGGTGAGCGTGAGCTGCCCCTTAAAGGTTTTAAGGACGACCCAGATAGGACCTGAGGTTTCTCCCCACAACTTTCTTACCTTTTCGGAATGTGTGTTTTGGGAACTAGGATGTGATTCGTTAAGCAGTGTTTTCTTAAGCACGCACACACGTTTCCACAACAGTTCAGGAACGCTGTGTGGCTCAGACAGACACTTGTGTTTAAACACAGAAGTGGAGCAAAGTCAAAGCTGGGCCATGTTCACGTCCGTTACCCAGAAAGGGCGGAAAGCAAACTGTGTATGTAAATCTGAGACCCACTGCCAGCTTTTACAATTAGGTTTTAGGTTTTTTCAAATCAAAGCGAACCTATCGTATAAAAATTTATACCTATATACATAGAAATACCTGGAAGAAAATATTTCAACTACTACTAGATAGTTGGATTATATGACTATGGAGAACGCTGTCTTTTTTTAACTCATTTCTGTAATATGTGAATTTTACAGTGATTATATATTACTTTATAATCAGGGGGGAGGGAATCAATAATCCTATTTTTTTTTCATGATAAAGGAGGAAAAAGTCTAATAAAATGAAAGTGCTGAGAGGTACCCACAGCCAAGGGGCTGGGACACACCAGAAGGACTAACTGGGAAGCGGCCCTGGCCAAGGCAAACAGCCACGGCTCCCTACGCCCCCCGCCCCACCCCCACCCCCACTGAAGAGAAGCCAGCCAGGCACACAAGCAACTCTGGAGTCACATGGTTCCACAAAGAGCAGACGTGGGCACCAGGGGCTGGCACTCCAGGGGGAGGGCTCTACACTAGACACAGAGGTCGCCTGCCCCAGTCCTTGGAGAAGCACCCAGTCTAGATGAACCGAAGGAAGGCCTGGTGACATCAACGAAGAACCACCACTGGTGTAACAAACCACTAGTAACATTTCGACCTCTCTAGAAATCATAGAATCCACCTAGCGAAAAGGTAGAGACTCAAAAAGCTGGTGAGAGTGGGCTGAGACTAGCACTCATTCATTGCTGCTGGAAATTATTTTAATACTAAACTCCTTTTGAAAAGCAATGTGCCCTGGCTGGTATGGCTCAGTGGACTGAGCACCAGCATGCGAACTAAAACATCGCCGGTTCAGTTCCTGATCAGGGCACATGCCTGGGTTGCAGGCCAGGTCCCCAATTCAGGTGTACAAGAGGAAACCAATCGATGTTTCTCTCCCTCTCTTCCCTCTTCCCCTCTCTCTAAAAATAAATAAATAAAATCTTTAAAAACAAAAAAGAAAAAGAAAAGCAATGTGGCAGTATGTACTAATCATTTTAAAATTTTCATACCCTTCCATAATTCCATTTCTAGAAATCCTCCCTAAGACAAACATAAAATTCTTTATTATCAAAAAATATTCATTGCAATGTGACTTATAATTTTTTTAAAAAAGGAAAAACCTGAATGCTGTCCAACGGTGGTTAAAATGGTAAGTTTTGATACAACCCCTCAGTGGGCATTTTGTAGCCGTTAAAAACAATGTTTATGGAGCGTTTATAATCACACACAGAGAAATGTTTATGTTACCATGTTAAACGATACAGTAGGATATAAAGTTGTATATAAAACACAATTTTAACTACATAAAAATTCACATAAAATACTGGGAAGAAAAGCTCTGAAATGTTATGCAGTTCCCTGTGGATTAGTCAGGCTCTGAGTGGGGACTTTTATCTTATAAAAAATAATTTGGAAGAAGTTTCATGTTTACAGAAAAGTTGTAAGAAAAATACAAAAAGCTGTCATAGTCTCCTTACCAGGGTTCCCCAACTGTTAACACTTTTCCATATTGGCTTCATTGCACGCACATGTGTGCACACTTCCTTTACAAACTCATGTTGTATATTAGGTTGGGCAAAAAGTCCGTTTAGTTTCTGTAAAATAAACACATTTTTCGTTTTCACCTATAACTGTATTGATTGGATATTTTGAGTATGTTGGCTGTCTCTCGCTGTTGGCTTCTACTGGGTAGAGGCCAGGGTGCTGCTGAACATCTTCCAGTGCATGAGGCAGCCCCAGAGCAAAGGGTTATTTGGCCACAATGTCAGTGGTACCAAGAAACTCTGCAAAGCACTCCTGACACGTTTAATCAGTCACGGCAATTTCTCCAGACACTGCACAAATCTTTTTTTGCATTTCAGTTGCGTTTTTATCTTTCTTGAAATAATAAAGCATAATACGCTGAAAATGTTGTATATCTTCTTTCATCTTCAGTATTAAAATGGCTGCACAAAAATTCACCAATTGTGAGATAAGTCTTTTTGAAATGCACGCTGATATGACAGCTGTCACAATACAGTGGTAATAACATTGTTCCAAAATAAGTTAAAGATCACTAAGCACTACTAGAGCCATTGAACAGAAAAAACTGAACAAACTTTTTGGCCAACCTAATATAATCATTAGTCTTTTCCTGAAGCATTTGAGAGCACACTGCAGACATGATATAGCGGTACCCCTAAATACTCCAGAGTATATTTCCTAAACACAAGGACACTCTCCAACATAATCTTCCAGGGTCAGGAAGTTAACATTGGCACAGCATCACCATTTAATCCATACCCCATTAAAATGCCATCAATTGTCCCAAGAACATCTCTTTATTTTTTTAAGATGTTATATGTTTATTTTTAGAGAGGGGAAGGGAGAGAGAAAGGGAAAGAAACATCAATGTGTGGTTGCCTCTCACATACCCCCTGTTGGGGACCTGGCCCACAACCCAGGCCTGTGCCCTGACTGGGAATCAAACTGGCCACCCTTTGGTTCGCAGGCCAGCACTCAATCCACTGAGCCTCACCAGCCAGGGCTCAAGAACATCTCTTTCCTTATTGATCCAGGATAGCAATACAATCATCCAATCTAGGAATACACCTTGCATTTAGCTGATATGTCTCTCCAGTTTCCTTCAAACTGCAACTTTCCCCTCTCCTTCCACATCTTTCATGCCTTTCCTCAACAGTTGTGTTTTTATTTAAGAGTACAGGCCTTTCACTGTACAGGGGAACCTTCAGCATGAGGCTGACTGTTTTCTCGTGAGGAGACTCAGGCAGACACAGCACAGAAATTAGGCCCCATTCATATCGGGGATTTGTGACATTCGCTTGCCTGTCGCTGGTGAGGTTAATTTTGATCACTTGCTCAAGTCAGGGTCTGTCAGGTTTTTCTATCAGAAAGTCACTATTTTCCCCTTTGTGATTGATAAATATTTTCTGGAGATAGATTCCAATATTTCAACAATATCCTACTCTTTAAACATGATCCGCCCAGTCTTAGCATCACTGACAATTCCAACCTGAACCATCCATCACTAGGATGGTGGCTTAATGTTGATTTTTCTGGTATTTCTATCATTCCTTCTACCTTTATTAATTGGCCACCTCTTACAAGAAAGAGCTTTCCCATCTCTCCTATAAATTTATCCATTCACTTAATTATGTCAATATGGAGTCACGGATTCCAGTTTTAGTCAATGTGCTTTATCCAATACTATTGTTATTTATGTTGCTGTCCAAATTGTCCACGTTTGGTCAGTAAGAGCCCCTCCTACCTAATCCCCATATCCTTATATTCTTTGAGCACTTCCTTACTTCCTGGCACAAGGTGTTCCAGACTCACCTTGTCCTTCCCCACTCCATCTCTGGAAACAGCCACTTCTCCAAGAAGCCCTGGTTCATTTTTGTGGAGAATGATGTTTAGAAACCAAGATCTGGGGGCTTGGTGTGTTCATCACCCCTAGAGGTGCATTGTTTCTAGGCCCTCTAGAAACTAAGAGATGCATGTACATATATAAGTATATGTATACATAATGACAGCTATGCACATTTACATATATCTGTACATAGGTACTTAAATTCATGGTTTTGATGTGTATATGCCCATACATATGTACATGTATGCATATACAGTTATGTGTACATATATACATGCATGTGCATACATATACACATATGAGGTCATACTATCCAGAACCTCAGGGTTCTTGCTAGCTTTCTCCCATTCCATGTTTGCAAGTCACTTCTCTAACAGTAAGAAACTTGGTTCCAATTAGCCTCAGTTTATTAATTTATTAGCTCACCAGCCAGTCTTCAACTACACAGCAGCTTTCTCTGCCCACCACCCAGCTCACCAATGCCTCTGCAAAGCCCCCAACACCCCACTTCCTCAAACGCCAGGCATGCCAATACCTCTGCAAAATACTGTCCTTCTGTATCGTCACTTCCCACATTTTCCCTTCCTTCTGTTTTGTTTAACGTAGAAGCCATGTAAGATGTAACACCTGCCCTCCTGAGGAGGCTGCATACTAATGTCTCCCTCCCAAGGCTATTGCAACAGGTGGGGGAATGCTAGGCTTAGAATGGCCCCTCTCTGTGGGCCTCCTTGTCCAACACCTTCCTCTCTCTGCACCTACCCCCACCACAGGCTGCAGTTTTCAAGGATGTGGCCTTTGCCAGGGCCCCTCTGCCTCTCTAAAGCCAGCCAGGGACCCCCCAGGCTTTTCACAGCACACTCCCATGAAGCCTTCTCCTCAGCCACAGGAGCACCTCCTCTCTGAAGGGGGAGCCCCACAACCCAATCCTATTGTCTCATCCTCACAGACCCAGCACTAAACTTGGCCCAGCCCAGTGAGAAACAGCATGGGAACAAGCATAAAAGACACACAGGTCTGCTTGGACAAAAGGGGCTTCTCTCTTAGAAGGCTTGAGTGTCAATGTTGCTTACAGATGAGCAGAAAAGCCACAGAAAGAGGACAGCAGCAGGAAATGGCAGGTTCTGGAGTCAGAACCTAAGAGTGTGGGACGGTTGGGCAAGTAAGGCAAGTTGGGACACCCTACACAGAAGTAGCCGGCGTGATCCTTAACCCCGCCCCCACCCAAGCTACCCTGGGCAGCAGAGGCCACCCAGCCCAGGGTCTAGCCCACAAAGGAAGTTCTGGGAGTACGAGTTCTCTCCCCTACTCTTAACTTCTCCGCCTCCAGGGGAGAGCCGCTGCCAGGGAAGACGGGTCCCACTCAGCCGTGCATGGCCAGCCACAGTCTCTGGGAGTGTCCATCCCACCCTCTTCTTCCTCCTCCTCCAAGGCACTCAGAGACCTAGCAGGGCTTGTCTTGTTCATCCCTTAGTGCCCACTGGCCCACTTGAGACAGGACCAAAGCCAGGGCCCCTTCCCCTCTTCTCCAAACCACTCCAGCTCCTTGCATTTCACCAAAATTAAACTGTGTGAGGTCACAGACTCACCAAGACTCCTAGAACTTAAGAGGCACTTCAAAGAAAACGTTGTCCAAGGCTCAGAGAAGGATGTGACCTGTCCCAGGATCAGATGGTGGTCAAGGTGGAATGACATCTGGCTCCACAAACCTAAGTTCAAAGCCAGGGAGAACCCAAAACCTGGACTCGTTCAGACTAGCTTTTAAGGAGATGGGGGCTAAGCCACGTCTCTGTGCGTGCTCAGGAGCAAGAGCAGCAGCAGCACCTGGGTGCTTGTTAGAAATGCAAATTCTCAGACTCCACCCCAGACCCATGAAATCAGAGTGTGGATTCATCACAGTGTAGTCTATCAAGCCCGCAAGGTGATGGAGACCCACTGCCCTGGGCCAATGGCTCTTAACCCTGATGTCCATTAAAATCACCTGAAGAGGCTTTGAAACACACCAATGCCAGGGCCCCAAGTGCCAATTTAATTGGTCTCTGCTGGCCCATGCACCTGTAGTTTTAAAAGCATCCCAGGTGATTCCAAGGTGCAGCCAGATTGAGAACCCCCAGGCTAACCCCACTCACCTGAACTTCTCACCCTCCATGCTCTCGGAAAACTAAGCTGGAAGGACACACAGGGGGCCTGGATTGAGTACACGTCCTGTCACAGCCAGCTCCTTGTCCCTTCGCTGCCTTATCTACTGTCTCTGTGACTGCCTAGGCAAACCTCTTTTCTGTGTCCCTGGAGAGGCTCAGCCTCCACTTACTCAAGCATTTAGTAGTTGAGTCTTGAATGTGCCCTGACCAGGGATAGAACTCGCAACCTTGGCTTATCGGGATGATAAGAGCCTTATATTTATAATAAAGCAATGATTTACATTATAGGAAACCATGCAAAACTCATATAAATTTAAATAAAAAAATACAAGAGATTTTCAATTTTTTAAAAACATCAGGAGGGTTATTCCTGGCCAAATGTCTAGGCCCTCAAGGGGTTATACCAACTCTCTTTTGCCCTCAGAGATGACTACCTCAGAGCAACCACAGCGTTACTCTCTCAATCTAGTGCATGCTACAATGCCACCTCCTCCAGGAAGCTTCCAAGGATTGATCCCAGAAGGTTGGTGGCCACTTCTTCAGCTTACCTCTCAAAACTTCCCTGGGTTCTCTGGCCTCACTCACTGCTCCTGTCCCTAATATGCACAGCTCTGTTGGCATATTTATGACACAGACCCTGTCTGAGACTCACTGGTCAGCAGTTACAGCCTGGGCTCCTGGATCAAGATCATAGCTTGTTCAGTTGGGGTTAGACTGGGACTGCCTGGGCTTTGGCATATAGCAAGTGAAGGTTCAAATCCTGGCCCCACCAAGGACCAGGGAGATACACTTTCAATAGTTAACTACTGCCTGAGCACCTGCTTTGTGTCAAGCACTGTTCTAGACCCTGGTGACACAGCAGCGTGTTGACTGTGTGTTATCAAAGTGGCCTCATGGCCACCCCCTGCTATCGTCTCCTCTGCAGAAGGAAAGCCAGAACCACTTTTTCCAGAATCTCCTTCCCTATACATTTCTGGATTAGAGACTATCAAGGAGAGGTATTCAAAAGAAATTCGGAAGTCAAAAGAAAAGCCATCATTCTCTGGAGCTGGTGCAGGCTGACACACGGGCAGATGGTGGACGTGAAGTTTGCAGCAACTTCCAGGTAAGGGCCTACAAATTGCTTGTAGATGAGTAAGCTAGCAGCTTCCTGGAAGTTCTGTAAAATTTGCAGCAGCTTCTGGACAGGCTCTTGAGAATTATTTTCCTTGTTACAACAGACTGAGATAGTTGTCAACCAATCTCAAGCATTTCTCAATAGTCACAGTGGCCTCCTGACAAATTCTTGAGAACTACCCACTTTCCTGCGGCAAAATGATATTGCCAGAGGGGATCTTGACTCCAGCAGCCCTCCCTGCAATTGTGCAGGAGCCTCTGATTCCACTGATTAAAGCCCTTCCCACGTGGAACCAACAGAGTAGCTTCTGTTTTCCTGACCGAACCATGGCTGAAACCAACAGTCTGCAAATCAAAGGCCCTGTCCTCAGAAGAGCTTGTACCTCTAGCGGGCTGAGGCAGATCATCAATAGTGAAAGCAATAAATAAAAGCTACTTTAGTTAGGGTGGTCAGAGGGACACTCTCTGAGGAGGTGACTTTTGAACCGAGACCTAACTGATGCAAAGGAGGCAGACATGGGAAAATCCAGGAGAACTTTCCAGTCAGAGGGAAGAGCACGTCGAAAGGCCTTGATGAAGGTGGCATGCCCAGGAAATAGCCAGAGGCCTTCACTGCTAACCAAACTAGAGAAGCCCCACCCCACGTCCAAGCCACCACTAGCACCTCACCTCCTCTGCTTCCTCAAGAACCTATTACTGCCCGCAACGATCTCACTCAGCTCTCTGTTTACCAGACTATTGTCCATCTGCCCCCTTCACAATATGCGTCAAGGGCATGCGTGGTCAGGCAGAGCCGTGTCTTCTTCAACACTCTGTCCCCAGTGCCTGGCACAACACCTGACCAGTGGTCGTTTAATGTTTGGCAAATGGACCAACAAGTGGGTAAGCTGTAATGGAAACTCTGAGGAGGGGACAATAACTCTGCTGGGGCTGGGAGGTAGAGTGTGAAGGGTTTTCTTATAGACAGTATTTGTCTGCCACTCTGATAAGAGAACAAGAACCAGGTGAGTGTAAAAGGGATCTTTGGCTTTGTGCTTCTGACTCCGTTTATCCATGGACCGCGTTCAATTTGGCTCAACCTCATGCAGACGCTCTCCTGGGCAGTAAACGGAAAGGAGTTTCAAGGCCTAATTATTGCTTGGTCTCACACAACATAGCTCTCCTATGAAGAGAAACCACCTGAGTTTCGAAATCAGAAATGCCTCCCGGTGTGTGGGGAGAAGAGTTAGTTGATGGGGAAGACATTTGTGTTTGCATTAACATACTCTGCATGGATGACAGTTGCTACATAGATAGACACACTTTTTTTTTTAAAAGATTTATTTTTAGAGAGAGGGGAAGGGAGAGAGAAAGAGAGGGAGAGAAACATTGATTAGTTGCCTGCAACCCAGGCATGGGCCCTTATCAGGAATCGAACCAGTGACTTTTCACTTTGTGGGACAATGCCCAACCAACTGAGCCACATCAGTCATGGCGATACACATACATTTTTTAAAAATTTATTTATTTTAAGGAGGGGAAGGGCGGGAGAAGGAGAGGGAGAGAAACATCAGTGTGTGATTGCCCTTCGTGTGCCTCCTACTGGGGACCTGGTCTGCAACCCAGACATGTGCCGTGACTGGGAATCAAACCAGCAACACTTTGGTTCACAGGTCAGCACTCAATCCACTGAATCACACCAGCCAGGGCAAATTTCTTAAAGCCTGAAACATTTGTCTGCTTAAGTTGCCATGGTGACACCCGCTATCCAGGATGGGACCAAAAGATGGAGGAACTGAAACTGGCCACAGTCAGGTCGCTACGGTCTCATCTTCCCTGTGACCCCTCCCTTCCCCTATCTGCTCCTGCAACCTTGGTTCCCAGTGATACGTGAGGCACAGAGGAAGTGGTTGGCAACCAAAGTGGCCTTTTTACAACACAAATCTGGTCACATAAGTCTCCTGCTCTACACCACGCAGGGGCTCCTCTGCTTTCAACTACAAGTAAAATCTAAACTCCTTCTTGGGGTCCACTAGGCCCTACATGAGCTTCCCTGATGACCATGACAGTTGACTGTCCCTCGGGTCTCTGCCAGGGCCTTCAACCAGCTAAGGGCTTTCCTTCCTCAGTACCTTTGCACATGCTGTTTCCCAGCTGCCTAGCCATCCTAGGTATCCGTCACCTCCTGGTATTAGTCACCTCCCTGACCACCCTATATGAAATCAGTCACTCTAGATACTCCCTCCTAGGATGGTTTTCCTTTCCATCCTACCTGCAGTGCATAATCATACATTCATTTGTTCACCCTCTGCATCTCCCACTGAATTATAAACTCTTTATTGGCAAAGTCCTTCTATTTGCTAACTCTCTTCATCCATTGCCTAGCACGGTGCCTGGCGTGTAGTTGGTACTCAATAATAAACATTTGTATTGAATTAATTGGCACCCACCTCCACCCTAAGGAAAGGAAGGAAGTTAAGGAGCACCATCTCCTAATCCAAAGGTGGGGGGACAGAACAGTGAAGCGGGGGTACCTGAGGACCTTCAGGGAGTCCCAGCCCAGGCTGAGAAGATAAAGGAAGATCCCTGGAAGGTGGTCCAGACCCTGGGGAGGCCACTGCTGTCACCCTGCGACAGACCTGTCCATGTCAGTCTCCCCGTGGCTCATCTCTGGAGTTGGGGAGCAGCTGCCTGAAGTTGGAAACAGAGCAGAACCCATTCCCCAGTTAAACTCCCTAGTGCTTGGAAGGCATAGTCACTCCTCAGATCTTTTTCACCTTCATAGCAACAACTAAGATTTATCAGCACATCCTCTACGCCAGAAATGGTGTGGGAAGCACTTTACAAGTGTCTTATTTAACCCTCAGTCCTATGAAGTTGAGATTATTATCATCCCCATTTTTCAGGAAAAAAAGTCTCAGAAAGGTTAGGGAAATTGCCCAAAGTCACCGGCTACTGAATTTGAAGAGCTTGCGCTCTCAGCCATTCAGTCAGACTGTCTCTCCTTAAGGAGAAGCTCTTTCCACCCCCACCAAGCCCCCTGACGCCCCATCACTAGGCACTGGGGTCAGTCAGGGGCGAAGGATGCCGAGCTCAGGCCGGGTGTGTGACCTCACTGAGGACGTTTCTCTTTCTGTGGGAAAGTGTGGGGATGAATTAGGATGATTAAAAGAATATTAAGCAAACTGGAGAACAATAAAACAATGCTGAAAGTATTAGACGCTAATGGCAGTTGCCACAACAGACACATCTTGAAATCTCAGTAGCTTAGCACAGGACGATTTGTATCTCATCCACCTCTCAGGCTTGGCTCTCCTCCCAGCGGTGACTCAGGAACCCAGGCTGCTTCTATCTTGCAACTCTACCATCCCAGAGCCCCCTGTTGCGCCTGCCTGGAGGGCAGAGCCAGAGCGTGAAGAAGGCCACGGACTGCCTGCCTGCCTTGGGCTGAAAGGGCTGTGTCGCTTCCACTTGCATTTCATTAGCCAGAACGCCGTCACATGGTCCCAGCTGCGCTGCAAAGGAGACTGGGAAATGTAATCTGTCATGTTCCCGGGAACAGACAACAGGGGCATGAACACCTAGCATTCTTTCTACCATATCGTATAAGAAGTTAAAGGTAATCATTGCACCTCATGTGATTCAGCCTAGGGTATTTACACAGTCCTAATAAGGCAAACACTGGATGTTGACTCAACCAGAAATCACAACGTCACTGCATTAGGAGGATGAAGAAAGCAGAAATGAATGCAGGAGTTGCAATGTTGTTGGGGGGAGGGGAACCTACATTTTTTTTTAGTAGGTCAGTAGATAATTCAGAAAAAATGTAATCAAGAATGTATTTCTTATGTTTGTATGTATGTTCATATACATAGATTTCACAACATATGTAAGTTGAACCACCATGCTGTACACCTTAAACTCTCAGTGATGTGCGTCGATTATATCTCAATAACATGGGTGGGGGAGTGAGAATAGCATTATAAGTAGATTACTCAGAAATACAGTAGACAACGCCGAAGGAAGTCTTACAGAGAGTTTAAAGAGTTTAACTCTGGGAAGTTGGAGTCAGAGGTAGGATATAATACTGTTCTATTTTAATTTTTTAACCCGGTATTTATTTTACCTTGATAAAAATAAAAATTGCATTTCAAAAGGGAAAAACAAAGAAAAATAATATCATTATTTCCCTAGTGAGCAAAAGGCATGGGCAAACACCAGATTTGACACACGGTGGAGGTACAGAGCAGAAACCCAGAGGCACGGGTCTGGCAAAATACACACCACCACCCGACTCTTGTCATCCCTGGAGAGACACACTGGGGCCAGGCACAGCTGGACACATCTGAGGTAGTGCTCCGGGGAGTGGCTAAGTTGGCTGGGCTACATGGTGGGAACCACCCCAAAACCTCAGTGGCTGTATGCAATGCAAGCTTCTTTCTCACTCATGTTCCTGTCCCGTGAGGGCTGGGGAGTGGCAGTGCTCTGCCCCACTGAGGCACTCGGGGACAATGCTGAAGGAGGCAGCTCTGTCCGGGGCCGCACCACAGGACAACGCAGCACACGACTCAGGTGCTGCAGCGGGGAAGAGGCTGCTGGGGGAAGGTGAGCGGCTCCTGTGTACTTCAGCCCAGAAGAGACTCAGGTCCTTTCCTCTCACAGGCCATTGGCCACAACCACACAGTCCCACCCAATGGCAATGCAGTCCTCTGGGTGCCCAGAGGGGAGGCAAACTGGACAAGTTTTCAAGGAAAACCTGAAATGTCTGCACAGATCCTGATTTCCTGTCACCAGGGAAATTTTAAAGGGGTTGGGAGGAGGCAAGGACCCCTGCCTGGGTTGGAAGACTCAGAATTTTGCAGTCAAGGGTTACAGCCTTCCACCAGGGTCAAGCTGTAGACACACTGATTGGTCCCTCCACAATACCTGGGGTGTGACCTGCCATCGGAACCCACTATAACGTGAAATGGGCGATTATTTCAAAGCATTGGAGAAACGGAGAGAGGTCACCGGGCTCAAAGACCCAATCCATTCCCACACCTCTCAGCAGGACCTTACCAAACCAACCATAAAGACCACAAGCCAGCGGATAAATGGAAACCTGAAACAATTTTTAAACCACAAGCAGCGTTCCCTCTCAAGACTCGCCAAGTCCTTTTGAATCCAGGTTTCCCTTTCTTTCTTTCAGAGATGACATGAGACCTCTGTGACTCATCACCTCATCAGGGAGCTCCCTCATCTCCCCTCTGCACTGCTTCAGAGGTCCTCACAAGCCTGGCTAAAGAGAGTCACCCCTGGTCCTGGGGGCAGGGGGGAGAGGTTATTATAGTTATTTCTCCATGTTTAAAATATGCAAAGGCCATTGTTATCAAATTGGCTCAAGGCTTCTAAAACTAGCATTCAATCCTGGTCAGTTTCCATGGATGTAAAGATTATCCCAGAGCCATGTAAGCATCCTAGAGATGTGGTATAATAACGCTGAGAATAATAACAACAGCCAGCATTTACTGAGTGTGCCAGGTACACAGTGTTGTACTTATTTGCACCCCTTTGGTCCTCCGAACAGCCCAGAGAAGCAGGAATAATTATCACCCCCACTTTACTGAGGATGAAAGAGATTTAGCAATTTCCCTAGGTTCACAGAACTAGGAAGTAGAGGAGCCAGGATGCGAACCCACGCAGTCTGGCACAGGAGCCCAGGATTTGGAGTTTTATAAAACTGAAGTTCAAATCCTGCTTCTGCCACTTCACATACATTCCTTAAGAAACTCATTTCTAAAAAAAAAAAAAAAAAAATTCAAACACACACACACACACACAAAAGAAAATTGTTTCTTATCTTTGAGGCTCGTTTCCCTCTAAAAACATAAGTTTTGGTTTCTCCTAAACCGGGGACATTAATATCTATTTCTGTAGAGATTGTTGAAGATTAAATGGGGCCCTGGCCATTTAACTATTAGCTCAGCTGGTTGGACCATCATCCCGATACACCAAGGTTGCGGGTTCGATCTCCGGTCAGGGCACATACAAGAATCAACCAATGAGTGCATAGATAAGTGGAACAAATTGATGTTTCCCTCTCCCTCTCCCTCTCTCTCTCTCAAGTCAATAAAATTTTTTTTTAAAGATTAAATGGATTACTCCTTGTAAATTTCTCAGCACAAGCCTGGCACATGGAAGTGACAGGGCCAGCCCCTTTCGGTGTGTGTTCTAGCCAAGCTGCCTCAGACAGCAGTGCTTGGCCCCTTGTGAACCCCCATTGCCCACCCCCAGCTATGTCTTTCACCCACACGACAGAGGCTGATGCCATTGGGGTAACAAACGATAAGGCACAGAGTAGGTGCCACAGTGCTTCCATCCTCTCTCTCCCCTCTGAACCTGGGCTTCTGGATCGCTCTCAGTTTCTCACTGTTATAAACACTTGGGTCTCACACATTTTGCCCGGGCCTGTGCCTGGCTCTGCTTCTGGCACTTCTCCCCACCTTCTGAGTCAGACCGGGTGGGGAAGGCTTCCTCGGTCTCGGTGTGGGGTGGTGGTGGAGCAGCACCTCCTGGCACAGCCCTCACCCTGGGACTGGAAAGAGCAGAGAAGACGTAGCTGTCTGCCAGCGCCCAGCCCTGGCCGGGGCCTCGTCTGCTCTGCCGGTATCTGCGGAACATCACCCGGCGTGGGAAACCACCTGATAAAAACGGGCCCAAGCAAAATTCATTTTTACACACATCCCGCATCCACTTCGGTATTAGTCATCACTCAGCTTTTCCAGCTCATGGCCATCACCCATCCCAACGGTCCCCTGCCATCATCCTCCCAGAGCCATAGGCCAGAAGCAAAGCTCCCCCGCTCCCCCCACCCCAATCGCTGTCCAAGTACACCCCATCTGGGAGTATGTCTAGTGATTCCTAGGGCCAAGGTTCAGACGAAGTTTTGAACCCCAAATGAGAAAGATTCATGCTCACTGTCTGACCCCTGAAACGAAAATCCAAAGACAATAATTTTTCCCAAACCACAAACTAAAGCCAAGTTTTCCCAGGAAATAGCTAACGAACTACATTGGCTGAGCTCACGGACCCTGGAATCAGTAAAACCTAGCCTCAGTTTCCCTATCTGTACAGTAAGGATAAAAATTACTGCCTAAGTCTGTTCAAGCTGCAAAAATACCATAACCTGGGGGCCTTTAAACAACAGAAATGTATTTTTCATAGTTCTGGAGGCTGGGAAGTTCGAGATCAATGCTGTGGCAGATCTGGTGTCTGGGGAGAACTTCCTGGCTCAGAGCTGGCAGCTTTTCACTGTGTCTTCACATGGTGGGAAGGCAAGGGGACTTTCTGGGGTCCCTTTTATAAGGGCACTAATTGCATTCATGAGGGCTCCACCCTCATGACCTAATCACCCCCCAAAAGTCCCACTTCTAACTGCCATCACATTGCAGTTAGGGTTTCAACATACGAACTGGGGGTGGGACACAAACCCTCCGTCCAAAGCGGCTCTTCACAAGGTGGTTGTGACAGAGAAGGTGAGCAAGACCTGCACAGTCCCTAGCAGGTCCCTGACGTAGATTCAGCCTTCTGCCCCCGTTGTGTCCCCCCACCCTTGTGCAGGAAGCAGCGTCAGAGTGAGAGGGACACAGCTTTGCATGGAAAGAAACCTCAAATCCGGACTCTTCCCTCTGTTTGAACTCCATTCTCTCCTTTGAAGGTGGGATAATAACTCTCCCACAGAGCACTTGTGAGAATTAAGCAAACTGGGCTCCCTGTCCTCATCAGACATCTCGCAGTTCCCAGGGGCTGTCTCAGACGGGAGGGGTCAGGGTCTGGGTGGCGTTTGGGGGTCTCTCCCCTCCTCGGGCTCTAGAGCTTCCTGGTGACAACACTGCACATTGCAGAAACACTGCGGAGACCCGTCTCCTCCCCAGCCCTGCTCACCCAGCCTCTGGCCAAGATACAGGCACACAGCGCCGCAGCCATGTCACACTTCAATGTCACACTCCGTCACAGGGATGCCAGCCCTAGTCAGCTTGTGTCCCCAGTGTTTGGGGGGAGTCTGCCCCCCTAGTTTTCACTCAAAACGGGACAAAGCCAGGAGAAAAAATCAGGGACAACAGTGACACAGGGCTCAAAACCACTCCTCCCTCCACCGCTCAGGGGTGTCGTGACCAGATCAAGCCGTCAAGGCTGGTTCCTGATGCTTCCTTCCGACGGGTTCTCCAGTGGACACCTCGGCAGAGTTCACCAGGCACATCGGAACCCAACCCCTCGCAGGACGGGCCCGGCGGGCACGACAAGTACCATGGTCCCTTCACCATCACCAGCGAGACTTCCTAGTTGGCAGAACTGAGGTCCACTTGAAACACCCAAATGTTCTCTCAGCTGAACTTAACCTCTAGACGGGCAAAGGAATCCTTTCAATGTTTTAAAGCAAACTTTCTATTTAAAAAATCATTAGCATTATGACCGTTAGAAATATGAGTATCTGCTAGAGATTTGATGATACAAAAAAATTTTGTTCATGTTATGGGGGTGTGATAACGGTATTGTGATTGTGTTTTTTAAAGTCATTTATTTTTAGAGAAACATACTGAAGTATTTACGGAAAAAGTGGTATGAGTCTCGTACTTGCTTCAAAATAAAACAGGATGTGGAATAAGTGGGTAGGGGCTTAGATGGAGCAAGACTGAAACTGGGTGATGGACACAAGGGAATTCACTCTAAAAGTCTGTCTAATGTTGTATATGCATGAAATTGTGTATCCCAAAGAAACATTATGCTAATTGTTTTAAGGTGTCCGCTACCTCTCAATGTCGAGCCAGCCATAAAACTGGGCCTTTGAAGTACCAAGCCTGGCTCTTCCTTCTCTCAAAGTCTCTAACAGGCAAAATAACAGGTCATTCTCCTGCTCAAGGACCTCCCATGGCTCCCCATCGCCTTCACAACGTAAACAATATCCGTTGCCTCTCCTTCAGAATCGGCTATGCTCTATCCCAGTTGAGCTTTGTGCCTTCCTCTGCCGAGCCGCACCAAGGATGCCAACAGTAATTACAGCCTCAGCAATGCCAGGTAGCGTAGACTTCCCTGAAAAATCCCATCTCCGCGTTTTCCCATCTCTGGACCTTGGCTTACTCCCCTCCTTCCACCTGGAATTTCTTTCTCCTCGTCTCTGTCAAAATCCCACATGCTACTCCCTCCGTGAAATCATCCATAATTTATTAGTGCGCCTCTCACTCTTCTCAATCCCAAACTGTCAGTGGCTTATCAGAGCAGAAGTTTCTTTTGCTTTCAAGTAACAGACTGAGGTAGGTGTTTCTGGCTGGCAGAAAGCTTTCCTCCTTGGGATGATTTCCAGAAGCCAGGCTCTTGCTGCCTCGCAGTTCTGCCTCCGAATCCTCTGCCTCCAGCCCACAAAGGAGAAAGGAGAGCAGCCACACTCGCTTCTTAAAAGCTCCAGCCTGAAAGTGCCTCACATTTCATTGGCCAAGCAACCACGTGGCCACTTCTGGATGCAAAGAGGAAATGCCATCCCGGGCTTTGCCCTGTAGAATGGGGGAGCACAGGTTCTTCATGGAAGTCAGCCACCTCTGCCCAGCCCCAGCCTCCACCCACTCGCCCCTCCCATCTCTGGGTCCCTACTGCGCTTCTTCTGCTCCTAGGCAGAGACACACACCAGGACCTGCATGCATGATAGCTGCTTCTACGCGTGCCTGTCTCCTCACCCTGAGGACAAGGGCTGTGCCTTTCACTGTCGCATCCTCACGACAGATAGGACCGAGTCTGGCACACAGCAGGCATATGACCGGTGCTGTCACACTGAATTACTCCGTTTCTCTCTGCATTGCAGGGTTGTTTCTGCCTAGGTGACCAGTGCTAACCAGCAGTGCCTAATTTCCCTCTGCCTCGGACGGGGCTGAAAGCACCAATTCGCTTCGCTCTACGTCTATAATAGGAAGTCAGATGGGACTTTCCTGCTGCCTCCGATGTTTAGTTAAGGACTCAAAGCTGAGCGTGGCAGATAACACACCGCCCCCCCACCCGCCGCCCCTCATTCTAAAGAACGATTCTAAATATATCCGTGCAGAACTCACTAAAAGACACCAAAACCAACGCAGCAGCCATCACTCCCGTGGTCCTCTGTCAGCTGAAGAGTAGAAACGCCAGGGGCTCGCTGCAGAAAGGGAAGGTGTAGGGAGAAGTGCCAAGGGAAGGAAGGGGTACCACCCACCAAGCGCAAGGTCAGCTTGGGCGTGTTAGCATCCGAAAGAAAATCACGGCGCTCAGAATTAAAGACGATGGTTCAACCGCAAGTGACAAGAACGCTAAGAAGACGAGGCCTATATGCAACGAAAAGGAAAGTGGGAATCAAGATCCGAGTGCCGAACACGTCGGATTTGGAATGAAACAGAGAAATGAATAAAATCAAGAAGGGTCTCTCCTCATGTTAGAGCGTCCGGTCACGAAAAGACACTTACACGTCAGATAACAAAGTACCCTAAACATGAACCTAAAACTCACGTAAACACAAGGAAAAATACAGGAATGTTTGTGGTAATATTGAAATGACCTCTCTCCGTCCATGAAAGATCAAGTGGATAAAAGGTAAGGACTGAGAAGACCCAAATAACATAGCTAATAAAGTCCATTTATATCTCGAATCCCATACGCTAAAAAAAAAAAGCATGTCATTTTTTAAATTTGAATCATAAAAATTGACCACATAGTAGGTTTCAGATTCTAGCTTTTTAAATGTCAAAAAAGTAGAAAAAGCATAGGAAACATTCTCCAGTCACAAAAATAATAATATAGTAATAATTAAATAAAGATTAACAGCAGAAAATAAAATGACCTCGTCAAAAAGAAATTTTAAAACTCTTAAATAATTCTTGGCTGAAAAGATGAAACAGAAGGACTTCTGCTTTCAGTCAAGATGCCTTAATAGAGACCAGATTTACCTCTTGCCTAAAGCAACCAGAAAACAAGCCTTTTCAAGACGCTCTGCATCATCGACCAAGTACAGTGATCCCTGGGTAGCAGTGTCCAGGCCGCAGTGCGGGGGTGGGGGACGCAGGCAGTGCCAGGCAGACTCCCTGACAGGAGGAAACCAAGGCAGCTAGATTCACAAGACAGAGTACCAGAGAGAGGAGGGCTATACAAAGAGGGAACACCTGAGATCCCAGGTATCTCTCGACTTCATCTGCTTCTGTCTGTCCTCACTGCCATCCTGAGCTCAGACCGCTGTCATCTCTCGCGAAGATTCCCGCAACACTCCTGCAGTCTAATCACACCGCACAGAGAAACACTTGTCTGCTAGGCAAACACTTCTGTAGCTCCTCACTGCCAGCACCGTAAAGTACAGACTCCATTCCTCTGCTAATAAGACCTCTTATGATCTGGCCCCTGACTGTGTCTTCAGCTTCTCTCTTCTGCCTCTCCCAGATCACATTTCAGACCCCAACCAGAATGAATACTCTCTAGCATACCACACTCACTCTTGCCTCTCGGGCCTTCTGCCCACGCTGTTTCCTCTATTTCCTCTACCTATGTTTTCATCTCTTCCCACCTCCCCTTTTCCTGGCCGGTTCATTCAGCTGTCTCCTTAAGATCGCTTCCTTTAGAAGTCTCTTCCTAACCCCACAAGACTGCGCTAGTACCCCTCATGGAGGCTCCCCTAGCTCCACGTCCCTACTCCTAACCCCACGTGAGAAATGTGTCTGTCTTCTCTGCTAGACAAGGAGCCACCTGAGAGCAAGGACTTGACCTTACTCACTGCTGGCTCCCTAGCTCCTCGCACAGAGCAGGCACGCAATAAACACCTGCTGAATTATTAACTGCCTTAATAAATGATCTACGATCACATCGCTAATGCACAGCCATCAGCACGTCATCTGTCTGCCTCCAAAGCCCCCATCCTTTCTCCTCTCCGGTACTCTGACAAGGACTAGGGAGAAGTTTATGAACTGACAGTGTGTGAAAGGTTACCTTCAAGGCTACGCTTTTGTTTTTGTTCTTTAATTTTTAGGTGACTTCCACTTCCAGTCTCCTCATTCACGATTTCTAACCTCCGCTGCACTTTGGAATCACCTCGGGAGCTTCAAAAACTGCTGATGCCCAGGTCTCACCCCAAGAGCTTCTTATTTGATGGCCAGGCTCCCCTGGTGACTCTCATCATCTGGTACAGGTGAGGACTGCCCGGGGGCAGGGGGCGGGGCTTGCTTCTTCTCAGCACAGCTCCTGTTTACTCTTCAAAACCCAGGGCAAATGTCACCTCCTTGGAGAAGGCTTCCCAAGTCACCACACACACCCACACAAACAGTTCTTTAGTGTTGTGTAACCTGCCTCCAAAGTGGCACTTGTCACATTTTATCTCCAACCCCCAGCACAGGGGGGTCACAGAGGCTCATTGAAAGCACCATGCATGATGAGCGAATTCCTAAACTGGACATCCTACCTGAGGTCGCCAACCCCAGGCAGATGCCGGACACTAGCACACAGCGGGCCACGGTGCCAGAGAACGGCGGTCCCTAAACCACTGGAAGGACGCTGCACTCGGAGGGACAACGGAGAGACACAGGGTAATTGTTGTTCCCCAGAAATTACGTTTAAAAAGCCAAAGAGATGCATGATAATGAAACAAGGTTTTCTCTTTGGCACTTTTACAGCTGGCCTCATCAATCGGTCATGCAAAATACTGAGTAACTAATAGGAGGATAGCCTGGAGGGGCCTCTGACAAGGAGGGATCACACAGTCGCGTTTAAGAGCAAATGCATGGGTTTCTCGAATCTGGCAGGTGTGCTCAACCCTGACCCCCAGAGCTGAGGCTCTGGAAAGGGCTGTTCTTCCGCAGAGCGCTGGAGGCTTACGAACGCTTCAGCGCTGCTCAGCTTACCTGCCTGCCCACAGCCATGTTCCAGGGGCCTCCTCACTGGCTACCCACTAGAAACACCTAGGAAGACTTTTGAAAATAACTGCCCCAACCTCTCCACTCCCCTGCCCCAGCGTGGGTCCTGCCCTCATTGGTCTCGGCGGTAGCTTGGGTGCGGGGAGTTGAAAAGCTCCCCTGCCCAGGTGACTCAAATGCACAGCTCGATGTCAGCAACACTGATGTACAGGTTGTGACTTGAGGGGTGCTGAAAGTCCCACCTGGCCTAACACACCCACTAGGTGCCGGAAAGGCGGCAATCAGAGATTCGCAGCCCAAAGGCCATACCAGGATTATCTGGGAACTTTCAAGAAAAATGGATGATGCAGCCCAATAGCAGATTATTTTTAAGCCCCAAGTGATCCTAATGAGCAGCCAGGGTTGAGACCCACTGGGCTAAAGCAGCATGTCCCCCAACTTGTGTAGAGTGAGACTCATCTGGGGGGCTCGTTAAAGGTGCCAGATTCTGCCCTAAGGATTCTACAAGGTTGGGGTGCGCTCAAAGAAGACATTTTTTACATAAACACCTTCTTTGTTCTTCCTTTCCTGCTAGTAGCATCCCCCAAGCTTGCCCGCTCATAAGGGCTCCCTAGGGCACTCGTAGAACACGGAGATTCTGAAGCCCATACCAGACCAATTGCATAGGACTCTCTAGGAGAGGGACCCGAGAACCTGCGTGTAACAAGCACCCTGGGTGACTCTAGGACCAGGCATACGTGAGAAAATCGAGCTAAGGCATTGTCAACCCTCAGAGGTCATCTAAAATTAATGAAGAGGATGCCATACGATTTCACTCGTGTGGAATCTAATGAACAAACTGAACTAACAGGCAACATAGAGACAGACTCGTAGATGGAGAGCAGGCCGGCAGCTCAGGGGTGGGGGTCGGGGTGGCGTGATCAAGCAAAAAAGAAAAAGGACTCACGGACACAGACAACAGGGAGGGGATTGCAGGGCAGCGGAGGTGGAAGAGGGTACAAAGAGGAGAAGTGGTAAAGGAAAAAATACAATAAAAATAAACTATTTTAAAAATAAAATTAATGAAGAGGTAAATGAGCCACTTTGGTTTCTCATCCTCGAAGAGCTCAGTTCATTCATTCATTCAGTCAGTCAGTCGGTCAGTCAACAAACCTTTCTATGCATCTACTCCACAGCAAAGGTTGCTGTGTCTGAGAAACAGTCGATGAGCTGCAAGCCCCCACCTTTTCTCCAACCACATGTGTCCGTCTGCCTCACCTGGCAGACCGCCTCCAGTTCCTCCCCAAGAATCCAACCCTCCCACACCCCTCCTGATCCTTCAAGTCCTGCTCTGAGCTCAGTCTGCTGAGGAGCAGAACTGACCTCCACCCTGGACACATACCTGCCAGCCCATTTACAATAACGAGGGCAGTTTTTTGTGCATCTAGTCCAAGCTCCCCCAGAGGACTGGGACTGTAGCTGGTTTATTTATCTTTGTAACCCCAGCAGCTTGTACCTGAGAGGCACACTATGGAGGCGTATAGCTTATCAGGGCAAAAAGACACACGGACAGGTACAGAGCAAGAAGCGCTAGGAGAGCTGTGAACAGAGTATTCACAGTGAAAACACCAGCACTGGGCTGGACTCGGCGCTTCCTCCCACAAGACAGAGAGACGGATACAGCACAGCCCTGTCTTCCCAGTCTAGAAGGAGAGGTGGGGAAGGGACACTAGGTAAGCAGAAACAAGGTGTCCCCAAAAGGGACACATCATTTCTGGTTACTAATCAGGGGATGCTTCAAGGGGAAGTCATATTATTCTTTTTAGTTATTCAATTACAGTTGACAATATTACTTGGTATGAGCTTCAGGTGCGCAGCATAGTGGTTAGTTAGACAATCACATACTTTACAGAGTGTTGCCCCCATACCTACCCAGTGCCCGCCTGACACCGCACATGAAAAGTAGTATTTGAACTTGGACTGAAGGGAGGATTGTGTGTCTGAATGAGCAGGCGTGGGAGAGCGAGGCACCCCAGGAGGCAGGAACAGTGTGAGCAAAGGTGAAGCGGCAGGAACCCAGAAGGCGTGTCTGGGAGGGTCTCCAGAGAGATACGACCCAGAGCCCAAGAGCAGAGTGCCTGGGGACTGGAAAGTCACAGGCAGGAGTCTGAAGGGACCCCACGCCTCTCTCACCTTCACAGCTCCCCAGAGTAGCCGCCAGAAGAGTCTGGTCTCCCTTTGAAAGGTCTCACACAAACACTGACTGGTCTGTGTGGGGCAGTGGCTTGGCAGAGCTGCCTGTGCAAGGTCAGGAGCTGGCTAAGTGGAGTCCAATGGGGGAGGCTGGACCCTGCATCGGTTTTATTCATGGGATGAGTTTCAAAATAGATCACAGGTTCCTTAAAGGAAGGGGGCTCCTTCTTTTCCTGGCCTTCTCTCCTGATGCCAAGGGCTGAGGCCAGCGTCACGTACCCGGGATCAGAGCTCAGGGAGCACCAGGAGACCTGGGTGGGCCCAGATGCCAGGGTCCTGAGTGACTCTTGTGGAGAGCCATGAGCGCGCTGGGCAGCCCTGGGGAGGAGGGAGGGCTGAGGAGAAGGAACCAGAAGCCTGTTCTTGAAATCCCTGAGCTGAGGGAGAAAGAGGCAAGAGCACTAACCAGGATGGAGCAGGCGGCAGAGAGGTCTGAGTAGCTAATGATCACAGCCACACAAAAGGGCAGAGGTGTAAAAGGGCAGAGGCTGGAGGTCACCAGTAAGGGCAGCGGATACAAGCTGTGTATTCCCCAGGATATTCCTGCAACAGGGGCTAAAGACTCAGACCCCTTCATCTTCAGTCTAGGCCCTCGGGGTGCTGTGACTACCTGTGACACACGGGAGAGCGGGCGGGTGGCTAGGTGGCTGGGCCTGGACCCGCTTTGTGGCAGCACCGTCCACAAGACGTGCAGTGCAAGCCACCCATGTTATTTTCGATTGTCTAGAAGTCACCTTAAAAGGTGAAAAGAAGCAGGTAGAATTAATCGTATCAATATATTTCATTTAATCCTACCTATCCTAAAAATTTCAACACATAATCTATATTAAAAATGATTAATAAGATGTTTGCTTTTTTTTTTCAACTAAGTCTTTATGTATTTTACATGTCCAGCACATCTCAGTTCCGACAAGCCACATTCCCAGGGCTCGATAGCCCCCCGTATGGGACAGGGCAGCGGTAGCATGTCTGACATGGTGGGTTGTCTTGCAGATGTGAAAGAGATGAATATCCTTGCCTCATCCAGGACCAGAGTGGAAGCAGTTTTTATGGCTGGCTAGAATGGTGTCCCCTTCTATCCTCACTGACCCTTCATGCCCCTTGATCATAGTTGGCAAAGATGCCCTTGCAGACAGACACGGTACGATCCCTTCTAGGCTCTCCAAACCACTCCCCACAGCCCACGTGCAGGGGAGTATGTGGTAGGTCCCAAGACTCAGTATTAAAAAGGGAAAGGCTTCTTGCAAAGACTGCTAAAGGGGAGGGTATAGTCATTTGCTCAGGCTGCCATAACTAAGTACCACAGACTAGGTAGCTTAAACAACAGAAATGTGTTTTCTCACAATTCTGGAGTCTGCAAGTCCAAGATCAAGGTGTTGGTAGGGTTGGTTCCTTCAGAAGCTTCTCTCCTTGACTTGTAGATGGCTATCTTCTTCCTGTGTCTTCATGTGGTCTTCCCTGTGTGTGTGTCTATGTGCTGATCTTTTTTTAGCCTTTTTTAAAAGATTTTATTTATTTATTTTTAGAAAGAGAAGGGAGAGGGAAAGAGAGGGAGAGAAACATCAATGTGTGGTTGCCTCTCACATACCCCCTACTAGGGACCTGGCCCACAACCCAGGCATGTGCCCTGACTGGGAATCAAACCGGTGACTGTTCACAAGCCAGCACTCAACCCACTGAGCCACACCAGCCAGGGCTGATCTTCTATTCTTATAGGGACAATAATCATATTGGGTTAGGGACCACCCTAATGACCTCATTCTAACTTAATCACCTCTTTAATCACCCTTTGCTCCAAATACTACTGACTTATTCTAAGGTATTAGAGTTGGGACTTCAACGTATAAATTTGGGGGGAACACAATTTAATCCATAGCAAAGGGAAAATGCAGGACAACCTGAGATTAAATGCTAAGCAAAAGTTCACAAGATTCTTGAGACCTCACCGGGAGAGACAGAGAGCCGGCAGGGTGGGGAGATTTTAAAAGCTTCAAGTAGGTCTTTATTTCACCAGAGCTGAATTCATCTCAAGCAAAGATAGCCTTTTATTTGAGGACAAATCACTCCGTGGGTCTCACAGTTGTTAGGATGCAAAGCAAATGCTCCTGTAGCTATGGCGATAGTGGAGACAGCTGTGGCTCCCAGGAACCAGGGCCCCTGAGATGCTGGGAAAGGTTACCTGTGGAAGCAGAGCTTTACCCTGCAGACTGCCTGCCCTTAGAGAAATCCTGCACTAGGCATGGATTTGGACTGTCCTGACCCATAAAAGCATTTCTTACACTTAGAACATTGTGTAGTTGTGTGCAGGCAATGCTCAGAGGGGATGAGAAACGGGCAGGCCTGGTGTGCACCTGGAACTGGAGAGACTGAAAATTACCTGGGCTGCCCAGTCCATGTTCCCTCGTGGTGCTATTCAAGACTGAGGTGGCTGGGGCTGCGTTCTTGCGTTCTCGGGAATAGTGCATGCTGTGCTCTCAACGCAGAAATACACCCCAGAGGGGGCGGAGTCATTCCCCTACCGGGAGTAGAAGTCCCCACTGCAGTCACCCTGGGAAGAGGTCACCCTGCAGTGTAAAATAAAGACTGGGGCTGCTGGCAGTCACGGAAAGGGAGGGAGCTAATATCCTCCGTGAATCTGCGAGAGTACAGGACCAAAGCTGCACAGAAGGTGGCCAGGCTCTGTGACATGCCCGCTGCCCCAGGTCCTGTCCGGGATGGCTGGGATGGCTAGGGACAACCAGGACAGAACATTCCCCAAGAGTCACACACATACATACACACAAAATACCCAGAGAGGAGAAGAGAACCAGGCCCAGGCTCAGCAGACTATACGGATATTAAATGATAAAGTGGTCTCTTTCTGTAGCTGCTCTCTGGGGCTGGGACCTGTTTGCTCACTTCCATTGGGCGGCAAGTTCCTGAAGGTCACACCTCTCACTCATCTTTTTTTTTTTTAAGATTTTATTTATTTATTTTTAGAGAAATGGGAAAGAAAGGAGAAAGACAGGGAGAGAAACATCAATGTGTGAGAGATACATCGACTGGTTACCTCTCACATGCCCCCAACCAGGGACCTGGCCTACAACCCAGGCTTGTGCCCTGACTGGGAATCAAACCAACGACCTTTTGGTTCACAGGCCGACGCTCAGTCCACTGAGACACACCAGCCAGGACTCATCTTTTCTTTTTAATTGATTTGAAAGAGAGAAAGACATCAGTTTTTCGTCCCACTTATTTATGCATTAGTTGGTTGATTCCTATGTGTGCCCTGACTGCAGATCAAACCCGGATCCTTGGCATATCCAGACAACGCACTAACCAACGTACTAGCCAGGGCTCTTACTCATCTGTGTGTCCCCAGGACGATCCTGGCACAGAGAAGGGCCTCAGTACTAACATAAAGCAGGACATTGAAGCCAAGCCCAATCCTGCAGAGAGGAAAGCTGAGGCACGAGAGCATCAGGCCATCACGGGTCACAGAGGAACCTGGGGAATCTCGGATAATGGTTTTTCTCTGTCCTTCCCGACAGAAACAGGCAGCCTGCCTCCCATCCTTGAATGTATCTTTGGACAGGATTCATCTCTCAGAGAAACAATGTTGAAAAGCCAGCAGAAAATTTTAACAGAAGAGAAAGGGGAAAGGTTAGCGGTAAGCATGTGTCCAGGCAAACATCCTTTGGATGAAGAAGAAAAATAATCAGGAGCAAACTCCTGGACAGAGCTGGACCGCCACAGCCTCCCTTTCCTGGCAGTGACCAGTTTCTGAAAATAATTTCTCTCCCAGTGACCCCAACAATAAGGAGGAGCTATTGCACCCCAGAGTCCTCCCCGCCTGGACTAAAGTCCAGCAGAGACAAGGGAAGAGCGGGGGCCTGCCCAGTCCATTAGAAAGGAGCTCAATGTGAGGCAGCTTTGCCAACAGCATCCCAAAACGAGACAGTTAGGTAACCTTGGTCTCACCATTATCTGCGGCCCTTCTGATGAAAACAGCCGGCACGGTTCCAGCTAGTTAAACAAAAAAAGAAAAAAAGAAATTTATCTGAGAGTAGACTTGAAACAAAAAAAAAAGCCAAAAGTAACACCCAAAATCTGATAAGGAAACTGTCGCCAATGCCAGGCTGCAAGCGCCGAGAGCCCGTTGTGCTGCAGTCACTAGGCAGTCGCGCTGTTTCCACTTCCACATCAGAAACTTGACCTTGCCACCTCCAGGAACCACCACCACTGCAGCCGCCACCACCCAAAGACGGACACCTCTGCTGCGTCCCATGCCAGTGAGTGTGGTGGCTTCCCCACAGCCGCTTTCCTTCCCGGCCTCGTCTGAACTGAGGACTCCCATCCGAACACAGCCGCATCCAATAGCTGATTGGTGGAGCTCGGTCACAGGCCTGCAGCCCTGTCCCAGGGCAGGGAGGAAGGTGAGCTCCGACTTCCTTGCTGGGGAGGCAGAAGAGGAATTTCCCCAGAAACAGAAGGACGACTCAGTAGACAGTGTGCAAGATGAAAAAGCTCTGTGAACGGATGGTGGCTGGCCGCACAAACAGTGTGAATGTACCTAATGCCCCTGACCTGTTCATTTAAAAATGGTTAAGGTGGTAAATATTGTTATGTGTATTTTATCAAAATTTTTTTAAAAATTTTTGCCCTGGCCAGTGTGGCTCAGTTGGTTGGAGCATTGTCCCATAAACAGAAAAATCGCAGGTTCGATTCCCATGCAGGGCACATGCCTAGGTTACAGGTTCGGTTCCAGTCAGGGCACCGAGGGGAGGCAACCAGTTGATGTCTCTCCCTCTCCCTCTCCCTCTTCCCCTTTCTCTAACATCAAAGAGCATGTCCTCAGGTGAGGATAAAAAATGGTTTTTTTAGTTAACAACTTAACTTGGGCAGCTGTGAATACGACAAGCGGCCACCACTAATCTCAGTAAATGTTTGCTGAAATAGTAAATAGAGGCATCAGGTGGGGACGCTGGACTCCCAGACACCACACGGTAGCTGCAGCCCATCACCGTAACATTTCTGTTTGCTGAGCATTTCTAGTGCACTTTGTACTGCCTGCTAGCGAAGCTCCTGCCTCACAGGATGACTGTTGTTTATGGAATTACAGCTAATTGGTATCAGCATTTACAACGTGCTTGATGCTTGCACATGTTGTCTCAATTACTTCTCACAATAACCTGTGAGGTGCGGGGCGGGGGACTGTGTTGCTCAGAGGTAATAAGTAATTCACCGTCCTGGAGGAGGGACAGCATCAGAATATGTCAGCAGAAATAAAAAGTGAAGTCAGTGAACTCAGGATGAGGTAAAGCTCCAGAAGGGCCTATAGAGAATCGGAGAAAATAAGAGAAACTTCAACCTGTCTGTGTTTCTGTGACCACGAAGCAAAGAGCCCAGGGCAGGCGGGAGGCCAGGGGAAGTGTGGCCGGAGGGAGTCGGGGCTCTGCGAAGGCTACACCGGCCACACCCTACATCCAGTGACCCTGGCAACCGGCCCGCACCTTAGATACGACGTTCTAATGAGAAGAGCCACGTGCAAATAAAGTAAAGGAGCACTCCAGACGAGGCCGAACGAAGCCCAGCTGGCTCCACCTTGGGGAAAGTTCTGGGAAGGAGTTTGAGAGTAGCTTGTGCCACAATAGCAATTGAGGTTGCTGGAGATATCATCTGATTTATGCACAATAAAGGTACATCTTGAAGATACACACTCAGAGGAACAAAAGGGTTCAGCCCGCACCTTTTGCCCCGCCCACTGCGGTTGGTTGAAATCCGTGGGACTAGTCACTTGTGCTCTTGTTTATCCAGATGGCCTCCCATGTTCTCGTCCTCAGCACCTCCACCTGGAGGAAGCCCCGGACTGGGAAAGGGGAAAAGTTCACTCCCCGGTTTGGGCTGGGCGGTTGCTGTCGTCTGCTGCCCGCGATGCTGCTCCCTCGCCCCTGCTCCTGCCAGCCGGAGCCTGCCCAAAAGAGAGTGGGGGGTAGAACAGAAAACGTCAGGGTTTCCACTGGAACGACGACTGGATGGGTTAATCACCACGTTCAAGATTCCCCAGCTAGCGAAAAGGGAAGAGGGGGTTCGAACCTAGTCTGTCTAATTCCAAAGCCCATCCCCTTGTGGGCTTTATTGATTAGTCACAAGTTTGTTTAGCTGAGTCTGTTTTTCCGATCAGTAAAAAAAGTAACAAAAAGATGTCCCTAACGGGGTGTGGAGAGGACTGGAAATGATGGATGTCAAGCCTTAGCTCTTAGCCGGGCTCCCAATAAGGGAGGGCCGATGAAGGGGGTACCACTCTCACCTTCAGGTGTAAAAATCTCAGTCTCCTAGAGGTTAGAGAACATGACCAGAGCTACCTACCCACCTGCTGCCAAAGACAGACCTTGATCCTGGGTTTTTACCCCAAGTTCCACACCCGTCTGGCTCGGTTGAGGGCTTGGGTTGGAGTGTGGAGAGGACTAAACGTGAGGGCCCTCCATGGAATTCGATGTTGTTTCATTGAGGACAAGACTGTGTACGTGTAAAGCACGCAGTGAGCACCCACTGTCGAATGGGGCCGGTGAGCATGACCCAGCTCTGTCCTCAAGGGCAGAGGTGTGGCCAGTGAAGACGCTCTGGTGCAAAGGCTAAAAAGAGTGTCTTTTTCCTCCTCCCGTGCGGGGGAGATGGGTTTAGCTGAGCCCGTGATCCTTAGCCTTGGCTACACATTGTCATCACCTGGGAAGCTTTAAAAATGCTGCCGCCTGGCCGCAGGGGTCCTGGATGAAGTGGTTAGGAGGCAGCCTGGGCGTTAGTGAATGGGCAGCCAGGTTGAGGACCCCCAGGCTAAGCAAAGATAAACTTCTGGGACCAAATGGGACAGGAAGGAAGAGAAAGCATGAGGGGGAGGGTTTTGTGTCAGGGAAATAAATGGAGCAATGAGGAAAATGTGACCTCTATGCCCCAAACATGAGACCCAGGCACTCAAGACAGGAGCAGGAGGGAGCCCCTGCCTCCCAGTGGGCAGCCTGCAGATATCACTGGCTAGGCCTGAGACCTGCAGTCAGGATGAAAATGCTTCCATCGGCCTAAGACTCCGCCTTCATCACAGGAGCTGCTCGCTAGGCTGCACAGAGAGGAAAGGTGTGGCTAACAGGTCCGACTGGCCTCCCTGACCGCTGGAGGCAGGAAGCATGGCCGCCTGGAAACGGTCTGTTGCATCTCCAAACACAAAGTCAGAGGCTTGAAATGCATCACTATTTTATCAGCAGCTCTTAAAAGCTCCTGCCTCGGTGTGAGTTACAGCAGATGCAACTAGTTTTATGTATTTATTTTATGTGTTTAGCACTTAATTCCACTAGCTTGCATTACAAGACACTCAGCTGTTAACACATTTTTACTATGTTATCTTCTTCCACGTTAATCAGACTTTATTGATTAGTCACAGCCGGGACTTCTAGAGAGC
Source organism: Macrotus californicus (assembly GCA_007922815.1). Classification (NCBI taxonomy): domain Eukaryota; kingdom Metazoa; phylum Chordata; class Mammalia; order Chiroptera; family Phyllostomidae; genus Macrotus; species Macrotus californicus. The sequence continues at coordinate 108,347 of VMDR010000965.1, forward strand.
AGTGGTCTTGTTTCCCACAATTCCTCTTGTTTTTTGGTGTTTTTTTGTCCATCTTTGTTATTGCAGGGTTTGGCTTCCATGTTATACCCTCCTTCATTTCCAGTCTTTCATTCATGTTTTTTCTATGACTTCTCGGAGTTCTTACACATTATTCTACTGTTACCAATTCAAGATTTGTGTGCCCGTTGCTTCAAAATAAAAGGCCAATATTCAAAATGTCAGAGTTTGGAGTAAGGAGAGGACTATTGATCCAGAAGACACCAGCTAGAGAAAAATGGAGGCGGGGGAGGGGGTGTGGGTAGCATCAAGCATCAGCAAATCCATCTTGAAAGAGCCCAGAATTCAGGTGTCTCTAAGGTCAAGGAAAGGCAGGAGGCTCTGGCCAAGAGGTATGGCCCAGAGGTACGCGACACTTAGGCGCCAACAGGAATCCAAGGAAGAGTGGGAAGGTCTCTAAATCTCTTTGTTCTCGTTTGTTGACCCCAGCAGATTTGAATCTGGTCTTGAGGCTCCTGCAGATTTTTGCCAGAAGCTCAAGCCTCAAGCAGAATTCCCCTAATAATTATCGATAGCAGAAGCTGTTTGCCTACAGGCCACAAGAAGAATGCAGGCTACGATTAAGATAGAGACAGAGAGAGGAGTATTTCACTCTGTTACACAACCACTTCCTACTTACAATATTAAAACATAAGGTTATTTGAGTCAGAAAAATAGAAAACATTGTTATTACAAATAAATACTTCTATGCTCTGTATGAAGTCCAAAATTGGTGGTATATTGAACATTACTTCACGTAGAAATTCTAAGCTTAGCTTTTCAAAGACTAAACAAAAACCCAGAAACACACACAGACCTCCTCATCAACAGTCACCACCTGTGTCGACCTGGGTGCTCCCGGAAGCAGCTGATGGAGTTAGGAGTTAGTAGATGCAGAGTGGGAGTTAGGAGAGAGAGGTTTATTGGGGTACACGAACTATGAAAGATAAAGGGAGAGGAGGCAGGGCTGGGCAGGGAAAGCCCTCATACTGCTGTGCCGACCCACGCCCCTGAAAACAGAGGGGTGGAAGAAAAAGAGGGCAGGGAATGACTCAGACCACAGGGCAAATTATGCAAAGTCTTGGGCAACCCAGGGGGCGGTGGAGCAAAGTGACCCGTTAGAGTCCTCCATGGGGCAGAAATGGTGGGTGCTGGTGCCTCCACCACGTTCAGTCCCGGGCTGGAGAGCTGCCTGGGAAAAGCTCGCAGCTGGCTCAGTGGGGCCGCTGGAGGCCGTCAGCCAAAAGCATTCTCTCAGCTGCGTGCTCTTCTTCGCAAGTTCTTTCCTGCTCTCTACAGCTGCCACACCCTGACGTCTGACAAAGTAAACCTTTGTAAACGAAAAGACACGGCTTCATTAAGGTGACTAAATGCTTCTCTTGTTGACCTGCCTTGATGAAATGAACACCATGCCCAGCTGAACTGTGGAGGAAATGCAATTAAACATTTTTCACAAGGATACAATTGATTGACAGGGGTACAACCATGGGTAACTTTGCCCTGTCTGCTTTTCTCTATATTCCACATTTTAGACAAATGATCATTTATTTTCCTTTTGATGGGAAAATTTTATAATGGATATTCTAAAATCTGTCTCCACAGTCATCCCTTTTTGATCCCAAATGGTATTTTCGAACTTGGTAGCCCAGTTGCTTCAAGGTAAGAGAACATGATAATAGATCAAGCATAGGCTTGGAGCTCAAGCAGATCTGAGCTTGAACCCTGGCCCTGTGACTGGCGCTGTGCCCTGGACAGGCTCTTACCCTCTCTCAGTCTCAGTTCCCTCATCTGGAAAGGAAGACACCTGTCCTCACTTCTCAGCTTTGCTTTTTTAGAAGATCCCACGTGTCTAAGCCTTGTAGCAGCCAGGACAACACATAGCACGAAACCAGTCCATTCTGATGCCCCTCCAAAACTGCTGGAAATTTCTAAAAATAAAATCCACATTCAAAGGACAATGAGCAGTCTTAGCTGGGGAATTTCAAAATAAGGTCCTAAGGAAAGTCCCAAAATCAAATCCTAAAAATCTCCTTGGCAGCAATTCTACCTCCAGGCAGATATTTGTACCTCCGTGTCCAGAGCAGCATTATTGCAAGAGCCGAGAGGTAGAAACAACCCGATGGCTCATCCATGGAAGAGTGGGTGAACACAGTGCGCTGTATATGCACTGTGTGGTGCTATGCAGTCTTAAAAAGGAAGGAAATTCCAACATATGCTACAACATGGAAGAACTTGGAAGACATTATGCTGAGTAAAGCAGACGCAAAAGGACAAATATGATTCCACCTTTATGAAGGACCCAGAGTAGTCAAATTCATGGGGACAGAAAGTAGAATAGACAATGCAGGGGCCGGGGGAAAGGGGAATGGGGAGGTAGTGTTTCACGGGGCCAGAGTTTCATTTTGGGAAGATGAAAAAGTCCTGGAGGTAGATGTGCTGATGGTTGCACATCCATGTGAGTGTATTTAATGGAACTGAACTGTATACGTCAAGATGTTAAAATGGTAGATGTTATGTATATGTTACCACAATAAAAAATTTAAACAATTTTTAGAAACTTCCTCAGCAATATGGTATTACCACTTTGTAGAAAGCAAAGTAGGCAACCGGCAGGTGTTTTGCATGAAGCAAAGCTGCACAGAGCTGGTGCGATTCATTGCATTTCTCATAACTTGTAATTATAAAAGTAACCACATCACAGAAAACTTTGAAAATAAAGGAAAACTCATGACCCCATTTTTTATTCTTGCAGTATTATTTATTATTGTATAATTTTTCTTTTCTATTGTTGTTCAAACACAGTTGTCCCAATTTTTCCCCAGGTGCACTCCCCTGCCCCACTCACCCCCCATCCCACAGTCCATCCCCCACCCCGTTGTCCAGGTCCATGGGTCCTTTATACATGTTCCTTGACTAGACCCTTCCCCTTCTGTCCCCCGTTATCCCCCTCCCTCCCCCCATCTGGTCACTGTCAGTTTGGTCCTTATTTCCTTGTCTCTGGTTCTGTTTTGCTTGTTTGTTTTGTGGCCATAGTGTTTGGACACTATGGGCTCTGAAGACAAATTCCAGAAAAGGCTTCCAGAAACCCCACTGGCAATTCATGGAGCAAGACGGACACTGTGATTTCTCCTGGGCTCCCAGCCGCATGTCCCCCAGGGTAGGAAGCATCCATACCTCTGGTACATGTAAAGGTAGAGCTGAGGGCTCGACGTGGGCAGGGGAGGGGGGTTGGGAGAATGAAGGCTAATGGCTAAGTTTCCTTTACAGTGGCACCAGGTCATAGGCACGTGTGCACACACACGCACCGCCCTCCCTACCTCCTCGTGCCGAGGTTCTGTTTCTGTACCCGTGGCTCTGTTTTGGGTTGAAGTCCAAAAGGAAAAAGGAACTGGTTCCTGAGGCAGCCCCAGGCCCTGGACAGAACAATCTGGCTGATGACTGAGACCTGCAGGCCCTGAGGCCCGCAGGGATCCCAGAACCAAGTGCTGAGGGGAAAAGAGGTGGAACGATGGCCCTCCAGCCTGACTCCCACCAGGGCAGTGGAGTGCAAGACTGGGGCCGGACACCGCCAGTGCCGAGGCTCACTGCGACCATAAGCAAGTGACTTCCTCTCTCTGAGCCTCAATTTCCTGAGCTTTAAAATGTGTCTAGTATTTCCTACCGCTTGATGGTGCCACGAGGCCTGAGAGAGAATCCACGTGAAGTGCCTGGCACAGAGGATGCACTCACTACGTGGACACCCTATCAGACACAACCCTCCCAAGGCCAGGAAGCAACTGCAGCAATCCAACCTACAAACAAATACTGAGGACCCTTCCACTATGAACTTGGTTGTGAGGAGCTCAGGGAAATTATTTTAACATTAGGAAGAAATACTTGAAAGACTTAATAAAAGGTTTATATAAGTATTTTCCCAAACCAGATTATTAGCCAATTCTTAACAAACAAATTGACCAGATTAGGAGAACAGATTCTGAAAATAGCTTCGGAGGGCCTCTTGACACAAAAATCTGTTGAACAGGAATCACATGTATCATTCTGATTAAAAACTTATTTTTAGTCTCCAATCCTAGGAAAGAAAACAGGTATATTAGTTAATGTAACACTACTTGCCGTAACATATAAATCCCAGAATGTTGAGGCTTAGCACGATAGAGATTTACTTCTCACTACAGATCATTTCAGTGTTCCGGGCGGACAGGCAGCTTTTCTTCAGCGGTGACTCAGAAACTGAAGCTCCTTCGATCTTCCTGCGCTGCCATCCCATCCCCTGAGGCCTCCTTACAGCCAGTGGGAGGATAACAAAAAAGTGGAGAAGCTTCGTTGCTTCTTAAAAGTCGACTCAGGAGCAGCACACATCACTTCCACTCACTTGTCACTGATGGGCACCGACCACATGGCCACAGTGAGGCAAGACTGGGAGAAAATATTTGCAAAAATATATACTTGACAAAGTTCTACAATGTTTTGGTGTCTCAAATATATAAAGAATATACAGTCTACACATCTAAACAAGAATATATTATATAGGAATATATCCAGAATATATATCTAGAATATATATAGCTAGAATTTAAACCCAGAATATATAAAGACTATATAAAGAACTCTTCTAACCCAATAATAAGATAATCAATTGAGTTAGAAAATAGGCAAAAGATTTGAACAGACACCTCACCAAACAAGATATACGGGTAGCAAATAAGCACATAAAAAGATGCTCGACGGCATGGGTCATTAGAGAGGTTTTCAAATTAAAACCACCATTAGATACCAGTATGCACCGCTAGCATTGCTCAGATTTAAAAGACCACGTGCCCAAGTGTTGGCACGGATGTGGAGCGACTGGCACTCACCCTGTTGGTGAGGGTGTAAAGTGACTGCCTGTTTGGAAAGCAGCCTGCAAGTTTTCCTATACATAAGATGTTAAACCTTTTTAAGTTACATATACCAACTGGTCCTAACTATTTTAGAATATACGTTTTTTGCAAATACATGGAACATTTCAGAAATTTAATGACATTCATGTCTCAACAAATTTCAAAAGATTGGTACCCTATAGACCGCTTCTTCTGACCACCATACAATTAAATGTGAAGTCAGTTACAAACAGAAAAGTAGAAAAAAAAAAATCTATGTATTTAGAAATTAAGAGGCACACTTTTTTAAAGTAATGGGTTCAATAGTGAATCACCAGAAATTTAGAAATATTTAGAATTCCGCAGTAGCAACAGTACTACATGCTAAACTTACAGAGTTTACCTAAAGCATTACTGCGTTAGTGGGAAATGTATATTTTTATATATTTCTATTATATAAGTAAAAAATAGAAAAATAACAGTAGAACAATAATAGTAGAACAAACTCAAAGTCGTAAGAGAGGAAATAATAAAAATAAAAGCATAGAATAATGAAATAGAAAAGAAACATACATTAAAAAAATCAACAGAACCAAAATTTAGTTCTTTTAAAAGATTAACAAATCTTTGGCAAGATTGATCAAGAAAAAATAACAGAAGCCATAATATTAGGACTGAAAAACAGTACAAAACGGCAGACGCCACATGGATTAAAAAGATAGAAAACAGTTCAAACAACTTCACGTTAATGATTTTTCAAACTCAGAAAAGTAGACAAATCCCTAGCAAAAGCAGCTGGCTCAAGAAGAAATTAAAAATCTGAATAGTCCTATAACCATCAAAGAAACAGAATTGGCAGTTTAAAATCCTGCCACACAGAAAACACCAAGTCCAGGTGGTTTTACTAGTAACATCTACCAACCATTCCAGGAACAAATGTTGTGTCCAACATCACACAGCCTCAAACATTCCCCAATTCAGTTTATGAGGCAAGTATAAAATTAATAGCAAAACTGACAAGGACAGTACACAAAAATTATGAGACAACTTTACTGAAAAACATAGGCGCAAAACTCTTTTTAAAAATGAGCCAAGTGCCCTGGCCAGTGTGGCTCAGCTGGTGGGAGCCTCGTCCCGCACACCGAAAGTCACAGGTTTGATTCCCGGTCAGGGCACACGCCTGGGCTGTGGATCTCGTCCCTAGTTGGGATGCTTACAAGAGGCAACCAATCAGTGTTTCTCCTTCACATCGATGTTTCTCTCCCTCTTTCCCTCCCTTCCTCTCTTCTAAAAGTCAATAAGCACGTCTTTGGGCGAGGATAAGAACAATCAGCACACTCATTTCAGTAATGTGTAAAAGAATCATGACCAACTTGGGCTCATCACAGGGACACGAGATCGTTCCAACGTTAGAAAACCAGCTCACCCAGATTCAAAGAGAAAACCCCCATGGTCATCTCAGTAAGTGAAAAAATTTTGATAAACTTAAATATCCATTCATGATAGAAATAAATGTAAAAGCAAATCCTAAGAAAGCTACGGTAGAATTTTTTAACCTCCTAACGTCTATCTACAGAAAATCGACAGCAAAAAGGTAGTGATGAAACACTGAATGTTTTTCCTTTGAGACCAAAAGAAAAAAAAAGAGTGCCTGTTCCTAACATTTCCGTTCACTATTGTATTGAAGGAAAGGGAAGAGAAATAAAGGCCTCAGGATTGGAAAGAAGAAACAAAATATACATTATTCATCTATGTTATTAGCTACTTGGAAAACACAAAAATCTACAGAGAAATTATTAGTTTTAGTAAGAGAGTTTAGCAAGGTTGCTGAATAAAAAATCAATATACAAAAGTCAACAAATGGCTACAATCAGCAACAAATTTAAAAAGTAATTTTTAAAAAGATAATCATGCCAAAAGTATAAACCAAAATAAATAAATCTAATGAAAGCTAGGTAGTGTCTTATGGAGAAAATGGTAAAACTCTTTGGAAAAACCTTAAAGAAGATCTAAATAAATGGGGAGATTCATGGATACCTTTTAACTTTAATACATTTTCCTTCTAAAATATTCAATAGTAATTTTTTGAAAACATATATAAAACCAGTTTAATTTTTCATGTTTTTATTATTTTCATTTGTACGTGGCTGGTCCATCCACAGAGCAGCTGGACAGAAACAATTAGGATAAAGGTCAGTCACATTCACCATGTTGTCCGTCTCAGCACTAGGAACTACAGAGCTGCACACCAGTCACACGTGTGCTTCAATCTGGTCGTTGGGAGGGTGCGTTTGTCAAGGTGAGGGATGAAAGACAGCTAACACCTTGGTCACTTGATTCTAACTTTATGTGTACAGATGGTATATGGGGCTCCTTTGCGTTTTTGTCATGAGTTCCTCCGGTGTGGAGCAGGCGTGATGAGAGGCACCATGGTGGTCCTGGCTGTGGGCAGAGAGCCCATGTCAGGCTCCAGAGGACTCTCGCAGAGAGTACCAGCCAGGTGAGTCAGGAGGTCTTGTTTGGAAAGTCAGTCCAGCCCCATAAAGCTGGGTCCTGGGAAGAAGGTGTTGGCCTTTAAGGCTAAACCCACTCAAGCCGCCACAACAGAAACTGAAGCTATTGCAGGCTTCTCACTCGTGGCTATCTATGTTGTCAGGGCTGGAAGATGGGTATGTTCGAAAGGAGGTGCTAGAGAGGAGGCTGGGGGTCACGCAAGAGAAAGTAAAGTCACTGTTCCTTGTTGCTTGTGGGTGAGTAAAGTCTGAGATGCACCCAACAAACATTTCCAGAGTGCTAATCATCATCACCACCACCACCACCACCATCATCATCATCATCATCATTAAAATCAGTAGATACTGATGTCCCAGGTCTGGTGAGGTGATTTGTACATATAACCACACACAATACATGTTACACCCAGTAGCCATATGAATGGCTATTGTTTTCCCAATTTGACAGATGAGGAAACTGAGGCTTAATGTTAGGCAACTTGTCCAGAGTCATATATCTCATACAGGACGGAGCCAAGGTTTGAATCGAGAATAACTTGGGTTCCTCTGGGTCTGCTCATTGGACTGAGTGCCGGTGTCTAAGTTACAGCAGTGAGTCCGTCACCATCCTTACCTGCAAGGATATCACGGTCTAGTAGGAAAGTCAAAAACACACGTAGGTATGTTTGGACAACTAGATAACCAAGAAGGACATCTAGATGAAGTAGAGTTAATGGGCTGGGAATAACAGGATATGTTATTGGAGGACAGTGGGGGGCCTATCGGACTCTAGAAAAGGTTCCTATAGAAACAGAGTAGGTGAGTGGTAACCAAGTGAGGATTGGAATACTCCTAATTGAAGCATTACTGGATTGTGGAAGACTTCTAATGCCTAGCGTAAGAGTTTGGACTTTATCACCCAGTTAATGTTAAGGTGCAGAAATGAGGTGAAATGCCTTCAAATACTCTTGTCTCCTCTTGTTGGGTGTTGAGGAGATGGAATGGCAGGGTGACCTGTGGCCCAGTGGGGAAGGTCCTGGCAGATGATGATGCGGCCTTAAGGCAGGGTGTTGTTAGCAGTGAGATAAGGAGAAAGGAATGGTTACAATGAGCTTGGGGGGAAAAAAGTGGAATGGGCTTGCAGCTACTTGGCTATCCAAGGGAACATAGTTAAGATAAAGGTTAGGAATAATGCTAGGGTACCTACCACCAGGAACACAATTACGGTAGCTTTAAAAAATTATAGTTATGAACACTACAAGCAATACCAAGAAATGCTTTTGATATAATGATAAGTAAAAAGAACAGAGTGTCTTAAAAAATCACATGTACCTGTGATTACAAATATCTTTTTAAAGCACGAAGAAAAATAAACTCAAACAAATTAAATTAATCATTCTACCCTAAAGATTTCTTTCTACTTGGCTAGTGCTATGGAGTGGATTGTAATCACACACACACATACACAATTCATACATTGAAGCCCTAACTCCCGATATAACTAAATTTGGAGATAGGACCTTTAACTGTAAGGTAGATAGGATCTTACAGTTAAATTAAGTCATAAGGGTAGGGTCCTAACCCAATAGAACTAGTGTCCTCATCCTCCCACAAAGAAAAGGCCATGTGAGCACGCAGTGAGAAGGCCCCATTTCCAAGCTAAGGAGCAAGGCCTCACCAGGACCCATGTTGCTGGCACCTTGATCTTGGACTCCCAGACTCCAGAACTGTGAGAAAATAAGTTTCTGAACCACCCCGCTGTGGTATTTTGTTATGGCAACCTGAGCAGACTACAGTTAGCCAATCAGCCGCCAAGTCCTATGGATTCTTCCTTTACAATTAATTCTCCTTGCAGCTACTGCCCCATTCTCACCTTTCCCACCGCCAACATGGCTCAAGGTCACCTTGTGCCCAGGTGAATGCAAAAAGACTCCCTTATCGTCTCTGGCTTTGCACTTCCTGACTAGCTTCTCATATTCCCGGCCGCCAATTCTTACCTTGCTCCATCCCATCATCTCAAATATCTGGGGTGTTTGAACCTGACAACCAATATTTTCCTCTAGCACCAGCCCTCAGCACCCTCTTTCTAGAACTCTCTGGACTCACCTCTCACATGTAAGTCCTCTGGCCTCTCCAGGCAATCTATCGTTTTTCTGTTAGAATTGCAGAAAGAAGTACAGTTCAGACCAGCACGCCAATGGCTGGCAGGAAGACAGCCTCTTTCCCCTCTCTGGCCTCATCTCTGTGTGTCTCCCCTCAGGTCCATATTCCCAGGCTTCTGTTGCATTTTCCACATGGGGGAGAAGAAAACTACCAGCAGCCCTCCGCCTGAATCACCCCAGGTCCCAGACTCCACAGGTTAACAAAGTTTCTTCCTCCAGCGTCCATATGTCAAATTCTGGGAAGGACAGTAACTGGTCCTTCTTGAGTCAAGTGCCTGCTGATGAGTCAGTCGCTTTGGCCAAGAAGAAAGGGGATTCTGTTAGGCCAGGGCTGGGTCATGACACAGTAATTTGCAAGAGCAAAAGAAGCCCCTGTTTTACCAAAGAGGAAAGAGATGTTGAACAGATAAAAACAAATGTCTCCTCTCACAGGTGACACCTGCGTCTGATGCAGGGGAAGGTGACACACAGGACACCTTCCCCCTGGTCACCCTCATTGACTTGCCACATCCCAGTTAGAGTGAGTGGGATGGTGCCTCCCTAGACAGAGCCCGACACCCGGCACTGCCCCGTACCGCCAGGGCCGCCGGTAATCCATTCCAATGGGTAATCCAGCAGAGACACATCTGAGCACTTCTTGGAACAACAGCAAGGCTTTTCTTCTACAATGATTCACACAAACTTGGCCGTGGGGCTTGACAGAGAAAGGAAAATAGACGTTGACATCTCTGATGCAGAACTCTAAGTCCTTCCAGAACAAAGCCAAGCCTCAGTTTGACAGGAAGGATTCGGTTTGCCATACAAACAGGGGAAGTCTCCTGGCTGTAAAGGTTAGGCTAACACTGGATCAGAGCGCAAAATGCATCTGCAGCACCTGAAGCCCGGGAGATCCTGGCGACGCGGTGAGCCAAGGCTGGCAGTGGGGAAGCGCGCCGGGCACACGGGCACGTTGCTGGTGGGGTTGTGAACTAGCACAGCCTTTCCCAGAGCAATTTGGCAGCCATGTCATTAAAATGCCAATATCCTTGGACCCACAAAGTTCATTCCCAAGAACCTACTCCAAGGAAACAGAACAAAATGCTGAAGATGTTCACTGTGGTATTACTTGTAACAGTGAAAGTTTAGAAACAACACAAACGGTTAGGTGGGCTGTGATACATCCTCTCCATGGGGCCGTTTTCAGCAGTTAAAAATAATGTCTAGTCAGCTACCAGAATACAAAATATATAAGCAGCTTTGAAAGGTTATTCAGCCTTTCTTAAAAGAAAAAAAAATTTATACTACAACAAAATCGAGACACTGTTTTCACCTTTCAGTTTGTCAAGGGTCAAAGACTTGTCAATCCTCCGGGTTGGCGATGGCATAGGGAAGTGGGTACTTTTATGTGTTATCGAGTTTGAATCAGTACAACTCTTGTGGAAGGCAATCTGATGGTATCTATCAAAATTTCAAGTGTGCCTTCTTAACTGCATCTGTGGACCTAGCAAAATTTCACTGCTAGGAATTTATCCTACAGATATTACTCACATGTGTGCATGAAGGGCAAGCCTGTTGCTTGACACATGGTCTATAGGATCAAAAAAAGAAATAGTCTTCCATGGGAGACTGGAAAATACATTATGGAACATGCATGCAATGTATACTATTAGCTGTTAAAAAGAAAGACTATGTCAAAACCACATGTGCATTTGTGGGGTGATTTCCAAGATGTAGTAAGTGGAAAAGACAAGAAAGCAAGGTGCAAAACAGTATGTCTGCTAGCCCATAACTGGGATAGAAAAGGTTTTGTATGTTAAATATGCACAGAACTTCTCTGAATACACAAGAAAGTAGTGACCATGATTCTTCCGGGAAGGATGACTGAGGTCAAGGGCTGGAACACCACCCTTCATCGCACACGATGCACTATTTGACTTTTTTTAAATCATGAGTATGTATTTTCTTTAAAGAAAAAATGCCAATAAGCCCTAGCCAGGTGGCTCAGTTGTTTGGAGCATCTTCCGGGGCACCAAAAGGTTACGGGTTCAATCCCCAGTCAGGGCACATACTGGAAGCAATCAATCTATGCCTCTTTCTCTTTCTTTCTCTCCTTCTCTTTCTCTTTCTCTCTCTCTCTCTCTCACTCTCTCTCCCCCCACCCCCGCCCCCGCCTCTCTCAAAAATCTATGAACACATCCTCAGGTCAGGATTTTTTTTTTTAAGCCAATAAAAATAAAACAAACGGGCTATAAAAAGGATGTCTATATGCAGTTACGGTTATATAGACAAGCACCCACATTACACTCATAAGACTATATAACTTAAAAATTGCTCATGTAGTATATTCACAATTAAATAAAAGGAGAAAAATATTTGCAGGAAAAAAATGAAAAACATACTAAAATGTTAACCTTGGGACTAAGAGTGATTTACCTTTCAACTTTGTAGTTTCCAAAATGTCCCTAAGAATTATATTTTACTCTTATGACATAAAAAATAAACTTTGTTAGAATACAAACTAAAAATTATGTTAAATTCAAATACATGCAGAAGGTAAAACCAGAGGAGACAGGAAGTTAATACACTGCTCAAGTTCTTCTCAGCTCCATGATGCCGCATTAATGAAGTTCGTTATGGTTTCTTAACTCCTTTTTACTTTTCCTAGCTTGGCAACCGCTGCTGATACAGACGAGGCCTAGTCCATAAATCCGCCAGAAGAAAACTGTATTTATAATACCCAATACCAATGAATATGCAGTTGGATGAGCTTTATCAGACATTATCACACTGCAAATTGATACCACCTTTTTGGAAAGCAATTTGGCTACATAAATCTGGAGCTATAAAAAGTGTTTATGCCCTGTGACCCAGTTATTTGCCTCTGGAGTCCTGAGGGAAAAACCTGAAATACTGGAGAACTTTCGGCATAAAGGTCTTAATTAAGAGTGGTATGCAGCCATAAAAAAATCACAATTACGAAGTGCATGTAGCGACATGGGAAAATGTTTACGACTCCGTCTTGAATAAAGGGAAAAGAACACAGAGACGTGTGTGTGCTACAATGACAGCCACTTAATGAAATGCCCTGAGAAGCCCTGGAAGGAAGAGCACCAGCGTGCTCACGGTGCCGGTGGGCACGCACTGGGGTCTTAGGGGAGTTTTGGGGTGTCTTTTTTCTCCTTCTCTCTTTCCCAAAATATACATGATGTTTCCTTTTTGCAAATAATATGTTTTTCAATACTTGAAAATTTGAAGTCTGGGCTGTTTCATAGGAAATGATCACTCTCCGTGTGGCGCTGCCTGTATTCCCCTTCAGTGAAAACAGCCCCTGCATCTCGTGTGACAACAGCCACTGATAGTCACTGAGCAACCGCTTTCTGCCACGCTCTTATTTGACTTCAATGAATCCAGTGAAGTAGAAGGTCCTCTTACCATTGTGCAGATGGGAAACCTGAGGCTCAGACAGGCGAAATGACCCAGCTAAGACGTGACAGCCTCTGGGCTCAAACTCAGGTCCCTCTAGCTTCAAACCCAGCTCTTCCCACCGTATCACCATAACTTCCCATGACAAGGAAAACCCAGGCACTCCAGGCCGAGGACGCCGGGCAACATTTCTGGCACTGCCACTGTCAGAAAAGCAGCATCTGGCAAGAAGGTGAATGCAGTAGGAAGTGGGCTCCCAGAACGGTCATGGCCGGGTGGGGCCGGCTCTGTTCGTTCTCACACACCTGAGGCCCCAGGCTAGATGAGCTGGCTGGCCCTGTGCAAGGAGACGTTCATGTGGCCTGGCCTGTGGCCAGCACAGATGTCACGTCCTCCTGCCAGCGCTGACAGTGCTGGCGTTAACCTGCCAAAAGGCCTTTAGAAACACCATTAAAGCTCTCTTTAAAGATTCCTGGTTCAGGGGGTGTGGGGAAACAACACTGCCTCCTCTATGGTAGAAAATTCCAATGCCACCTGGCTTGGCAAGAAAGAAAGCGACGTCTAACCACATTGACCCCCAAGCCACAGAGCCCTCCTAGGATCCAGATCTGGAGCTAAGGCTGAAGCTCTGGACAGGGGGCTCCTACAGGCTGAGCCAACGATACACGCAAGGGCTCAAACCCTTGGGAAAGCAGGAAGTCCAGGTCGGCCTGGGGGTGACCAAGCCAGAGATATTCAGGTCAGAGGTCAAATGAGACCTGAGTATAGCCAAGGGGCCTCTGAGATGTAGACACAGCTGAGTGGGAGACAAACCAGCACCAAAGACAGCTTAGGAGAGGATATGTTGGGCCCCTCATACACTGTTGATAGGAGTGTCAATGGACCCAAGCCTTCAGGAAATACTTTGGCATTACCTGGTACACCCAGCAATTCTACTCATCGTAACTTTACCTGCAGAAGCCCTCCCACCACGTAGGCCCCGGAATGTTCATAACAGCACTGTTCATAAACTCAAGAACTGCAAATCGCCCAAACGCCCAGGGACATGAGAATGGATTAGAAAATACAGTCGTACAATAGAATACTACCTAGCCATGAAAATAAATGCTATAACTTCTTGACGAATCCCATCAACACAATGCTGAATGAATCAACATGTTGATTAGGAACATGTGCCCGTGTGGTAAAACTGTATAAGCAAAAGATGAAAAACACAAAATTCCAGATGAGGATGATGTGAAAGGGTGAGGATGGAATTGGAAGGGAGCACACAGGCAGGTTATAAAGCATTGAAAACGCTGTCTTTGTTAAGTTGGGTTCTGGGTCCAAGGGTTTTATTTTTATTATGACTCTTTAAACTGACCCCATGTATTATATACACTCATGTGTATACATAACATAGTTCAAATTCTTAAAAACACTTAAGAAAAATCTGAGCAGAGAGCTGCTGCTTGTTCCGCAAAGGTAGTCCAGCACCTGCCCAGCCCTGACCAGGCCCCACTGACTGTGAAGGCCCAAAGAAGAGGGTAGGGGTGCAGGCCCTGGCTGGCCTAGAGAAAGGGAGTAAGGAGGAGAAAGAACAGGTCTGAAGTCAGAAGGAGAGTTCAGATCCCATCTTTGCCTTCGACCAACTGCACGACCCTGGGCCTGGGCGAGTAAATTAAAATTCTCTGAGATCAAATGGCATCTGAAAAATGAGCATAAATAAGGCCTCTAGGCTTTTACCACTGAATCTTCAGCATCTGGCATCTTGTTTGGAATACAGTGATAAATAAACATCAAAGACCAAATCTTATCATACGAAAAACATCAGATAAATTCTAATCGTGGGCCATCCTACATACCTGACCAGTAAGTAACTCTTCTCCTCAGAACTGCCAAGGTCAACTAGAAGGAAAGAAGGGAAGGGAAGGGGGAAGGAAAAGAAAGAAAGAAAGGAAAGAAAGAAAGAAAGAAAGAAAGAAAGAAAGAAAGAAAGAAAGAAAGAAAGAAAGGAAAGAAAGAAAGAAAGAAAGAAAGAAAGAAAGAAAGAAAGAAAGAAAGAAAAGAAAAGAAAAGAAAAGAAAAGAAAAGAAAAGAAAAGAAAAGAAAAGAAAAGAAAAGAAAAGAAAAGAAAAGAAAAGAAAAGAAAAGGAAGGAAGGAAAGAGAAAAAGAAAAATCACAAACGGACAAATACTGCCCAATCCCACTTACTGAGGTACCTGGAATATCAGATTCGTAGGGAAAGTAGAGTCGAGGTTACCAAAGAGCTGAGAGGAGGGGAACGGGGCCTGGCTCCTCAGTGGTGCAGAGCCGCAATCTGGGTTGGGAAAAAAGTTCTGAAGATGAACGACGGTGATGGTACAACAGTGCGGGTGCACTCAATGCCACTGAAATGTACACTAAAAATGGCTGAAATGGTAACTTTTATGTACGTTTTTACCATGATTTTTTAAAATCCAACAAAAAAATATAAATCAATGAAAAACAAGAAAAGTCCAAAAACTGCCACAGCAGCCAAGAAGAGCCTAAAAGGACACGACAATTAAATGTGATATGGTATCCTGGATGGACCCTGGAGCAGAAAAAGACATTAAGCCTAAGGAAATCTAAATAAACTGTAGACTTTACTTGATCATAATGTACCAACTCTGCACCACACTCACATAAGACGTTACTAACGGGGAAACCAGGTGTGGGGCACCTGGGAACTCTCTGTAGTATCTTCTGAATTTTTCTGAAAGTCTCAAACTAAAGCCTGCTAATTAAAATTATGTATAAATAAATGTATGTAAGTACATATAATTATATGTAAAACTACAAAGTGTGAAAGTCTATGTGAACAGACATATATATATATATAAAATGAAGGAGAGAAGGGGAGGGAGCAGGATGCTGACGAAGTCCTAATAAGTCTTTGTCTTCAGGACCTTCTTTTGCAAGGGCCCAAGGGATCAGCACGACCGACCACCGTCGGCAGAGCCCAGCACCCAGGCAGACCTCGCCCGCACACTCACCACACCGGCACTCTCGTCCTGCCTACGCACCCAGAAACACCCAGTGGTCCTTATCCCATGTGCAACATCAGTCTCTTCCCTGCTCCCCTGCCACACACTCCCCTAGACCTCTGAGGATTTCATTAATTGCTCTTTATGTCACATCTCTTACCCACGACATTCCACATTTGTCATCTCTTTTCACCAACCAGACCCAGGGCCTGGCAGAGACTGAGAGAATACAGTGAGCCCACCTGAACTGGGAGTTTTTGCCCCTCACAGTCATGAGCTCCATCAATACAGAAACAGTCTCGCCCTGGCTGGGTGGCTCAGGTGGTTGGACCGTCGTCCCCGTTACATCAAAAGGTATGGGTTGGATTCTCGGTCGGGGCACATACCTAGGCTGTAGGTTGGATCCCTGGTCAGGGCATGTATGAGAGACAACCCATCAATGTTTGTCTCTCACATCGATGTTTCTCTTTCTCTCTCTCCCTTCCTCTCTCTCTAAAATCAATAAATATATCCTCAGGTGAAGATTGAAAAAACAAAAACAAACCAGAAACAGTTTCTCAGTAACGTGGAATTACAGAAGCTCTGAGGCCACGGGCTCTAAGCCCTTATTTTGCCAAGTAAGAAGCCGAGGCCCAGAAGGTTCGTGTGACTTGTCTAAAATCCCAGCTAGTCGAAAGCAGGGCTGGGATTGGGACCAAGGATTCTTGAACACCTGTCTTTTCTCCTATAATGTGCTGCCTTCCTAAAGCTGATATTTAATGGACTTCTGTTTCTGGCAATAAAGACAAGACACTCTGAACTACTTCCTGCTGAAATATTTAAAATGCTGCATAAAATGTTTTCAATCATTTAAAGGCAACCACGTGAGCTAGCAAAAAGGGTTTAAAAGGCCAAAAAAGAAGGAAAAGCAGGAACCCAGAGAGGAGGTGGAAGCTGCGTTTCTCCCAGAGGACAGGTGCCAAAGCCGCGCGATCATCAGCTTCAGCTTTCAAGGCCTGGTTGAGTGCACGAAGGAGGAGACAAAGCCTAGCCCATTCAAGGTGCAGAACCTACTGGGGAACTTCCTGTGAAGCTGGGCCACATCTCCTGGAGAAGAGTGGGCTAGAAATAAACTCAGGCTCCCCACAGGGGAGCAAGGGAAATGGCCCATGGCAAACACTGAAAAGTGGGGGAACGAAAAAAACATCTTTACCCTAAGAATTCTTTGACCAAAAGCTGGTTCTTATATTTAAATTCCTCAGTCGTGGTCAAAAATCCTCAAGCCAATTGAGCAAGACTTTTAAAGGGCAAGAGGTTAGACGTAAGAATACCTGGGGCAGGCAGGGGCAATAGCCAACGCAAAAGCCCTACAGCAGGGTCATGCCTGGCTTGTTCCAGGAACACAGGAAGACCTAAGGGCCTGGAGGGGAGAGAGCCAAGGAGAAGGAGAAGTAGGAGATGAGGTTCCAGGAGCAACAGGGGACAAGGCCGGGCAAGGCCTGGCGGGGCAAGGCCCAGTGTGCTGTCGTAAAGCCTTGGAATCTGCCTCTGAGAGGCAGAGCCACGGGAGGAACGAGGGTCGCTCAACAATGTGAATGTTCTTATTGCCTCTAAGCTGTGTGCATTCAAATGGTAAATTTGGTGTTATTTTACCACAATTTTTCATAAACGATCACCCCGGCTAGTGTGCTAAGAATGTGGGGAATGGAAGCGGGGAGACCCACTGGGAAGGACTCCCAGGAAGCGAGGTGAGAAATGATGGCGGCTCGGCAAGCACAGTAGCAGGGTGAGGGATGAGATCATGTTGAGGATGTGTTGAAAGGAAGAGCCAGACAGGTTCCTGGCACTGGACGTAAGGGATCCAAGAAAAGAAGATCACGACAACTCTAAGGTTTCTGGCCTGAGCAAACTGGAAGGACAGGGCTGCCATCAATGGAAGAGGGGACCAGTTTAGAGGAGAACACGTGGAGTTAAGCTTGGGACTCGCCGAGTTAGAGATGTCTATCGAACACTCAAGTGGAAATGTCACATGTTGGTGAAGCTATGGAGCAACTGGAACTCTCACACCCTCCTGGGGGCTTGCAAATTGGAACCTTGGAAAACCCATTGGTGGTCACTATAAAGCTAAACTTGTGTGTCCCCTGTGACCCCAACATTCCATTCCTAGGTGTATGTCTAACTGCAGTCTGTGCGTGTGTTCACCAAAAGACATGAACGAGAACGTTCAGAGTGGCATCCTTCACAATAGCCTCAACCTGGATCCGCCAACCAGAGATGAGATAAATGGTGACAGGTTCACGCAATGGCGTGCTGCTCGGCAACGTGAATGAGCGAGTTACTGCTATGCAGTAATGTGGATGGGTGTCCCACTATAGAACATGACCTTCATAGAGTCTAAAGTCAGACAGAAAAACAGTGTAAGTCATGCGGCCAACTTAAAGTTCAAAAACAGGCAAAACGTGTTCAAGCAAAACTTGCACAAGATGGTTCATAGCAGCAATATTCCTGAGAGCCGAAAGGTGGAGACTGTCCAAATGCCCATCCGCTGCTGAATGGATAATAAAAACATGTGGGCTAGCCATACAGCGGAATGTTATTCAGCCAGAAAAAGGGGTGAAGTTCTGATGCATGCTGCATCGTGAATGAACCTTGAAAACATTACACTGAGTAAAAGATGCCGGACACAAAGGGCCATATATTGTATGATCCTGTTCGTCTGAAGTATCCAGAGTAGGCAAGTGCATAGAAACAAAAAGCAGATGCATGGTTGCCAGGGGCTGAGGGAATGGGAAACGAGGACTGACCGCTAACGCGTATGGGGCTTCCTTCCGACGGGATGAAGACGTTCTGGATGAGGCGATGGTTGTGGCTGAGCCACACTATCAGTGCGCTCAATGCCACCGCACGGTACGTTTCACGTGGTTAAAATGGTACATTTTATATGTATGTGACCATGGTAAAATTAAAAATAGAAAACCAATCCACGGTGTTGTCCAAACAGTGGTTACCGTGGAGATAGAGAGGGGCGAGGGACTAAGAGAAACAGAGGGTTTCTGGGGTGCTGGGAATATCCCCCACTTTTTTTAACCTGGAGGGTAGTATCAGGAGTGTGTTCATTTTGTAAAGATTCACTGAGCTCAAGTATAGACCATTCTTCCCAGCAGTTTGATGCACAGAGAAGCTGAGAACGTGGACAGGAGCTAGAGGGGGTTGAAATCAAGGGAGGGCTGTTTTCAGGAGGGAGGCCCGGTAGAGGTTTGGTGCATACGACGAAGATCGGATAGGAGAATAGGAGAGAACTGCCTCTGTGGTCCTGGGTCAAGGGAAAGGAGGTGCGATCCAATGCGGGGGTGGGGGTTCTGCAGGCAGCCCATTTATAGAAACAGGCAGGACGCTGATCACCTGGGCCAGTGCTGATGGGCAGGTAGAGGGTGGTTAGTCTGTGGAAGTTCACTCCTGGTTTACTGTCCCCAGTTTACCAATGGACAATCTGAGGTTCAGGAAGAAAGGAAGTTTGCTCACAACCATACAGTTAGGTCCAGGAGTGAAACCCAGGTCTTCCTGACTCCAGCTGCACAACGCAAAGCCACCCAAGTGCCTCAAGTTCACCTCTGCACTGTGGAAAGAAGCATTTTCTATTGTTTGCCCTGAAACAACTTCTCAAACTTTGAGAAGTAGCACCCTAGGGCGTCTAAGGTTCTGGGATTTGGTGAACAAGTTTGTCCAGCCTTATCAATACACCTCACACACAATGGACTTTAACTACGTCTCTCCTCAGCCCCCCTCCTGCCAGGCTGAAGAACCCTCAATGGGGAGCCTTCCCTAATGGGAAAAGCCCTCCATCGCTCCACTGCCTGGCTCTTTTCCAGTTCTATTACGTCTTTCTTGGAATGCAAAGGCCGTAACGACACAAGCCACAGTGGCTTCCATTTTGAAAAGCTTTTTGCAGGGACAAAGGCTCCATTTATACATTCAAACGGATGGTCAGCAAGGCTGCGGCTTGCCCAAGGTCACACAGAGGGACGACAATAGAGCCCAGCCGAGGAGAATTCCAGCTGCTGTGATCTCTGCCCCACACCCAACTAAGTGCCTGCCTGCGGGACCCCAGGTGGGCACGTGTGTTAGGCAGGGTACACTCAGCAGCAGGCAATGGGAAAGGTCAGGCCAAATTGGCTTGAACCAATAGGGAGGGTTTACTGAATTACGAAACTGAAGTCCTAAAGCAGGCAGGCTTCCAGGATGGCAGACTGGAGTTCAACAATGTCATCACAGTCCCCAGTTTCATTCTGTCTTGCCACCCACAGAAGCAGTGTGGATTGAATGGCAGCCTCAAAAAAGATAATGTTTCTCTCCCAAACCCTAGAACCTGCGAATGTGCTTGTTTGGAAGAAGGGTCTTTGCAGATGCGATTTAGTTAAGGATCTTCAGGTGAGACCATCCTGAATTACTCGGGTGGGCCCTAAGTCCAATATCAAGTATCCGTGTAAGAGACAGAAGACAGGCATGGAGAAGAGAGCCTTGTGAAGATGAGGTGGTGATTGGGCTAAGCAGCTGCCAGCCACGGACTGCCAGCAGTCCCCAGAAACTGAAAGAGAAGGAACAGGCCCTCCCCTGGAGCCTCTAGAGGGAGCACAGCCCAGCTAGTAACTTGATTTTGAACTTCTGGACTCCAGAACTGCGAGAAAATAACTCTGTTACCTTAAGCCACCAACTTCACGGTAATTTGTTAAGCAGAACCAGGAGACTAATACAAAGGGCAAGAAATACAATTATTCAGGTCAATTTAGGCCCAAACCTCATGTTCTGCCCTTTTTGCTGGGGTGGGGTTAGCTTTCCCCACGGTCCACAAGCTGCACAAGAAAAGGCGGCCATCAGGATGAGGGGAACGCGGGTAGGGGAGGCTGCCAGTGTCCACCGCAGACACCCTGTCCTAGAAAGATGGCATATCCTGAGCATTTGCTCTGAGAGGAGGGCAAAGGAAAGACAGAGGGGACCCTAAAGGTGTGGTCTTCACATGTTCAAGGTGCAGGGCTAACACAGCCCAGGGGCATCCTGCGAACCCTGAAAACAAAGTTGAACGTCTGGAACAGAGAGCACCCTTCCTCGTGAAACAGCGGGTGTGAAAGTGCTTATGAATTGTCAAGGTCACTCACACCTAAACCATTCCATCCCCCTGGATGCCCAAGCCATGATGGCCTCAAGGTCATCCTAGACTCTCCTTTTCCCTCCTCCCTTCCTTCACAGGCGATCTGTCCCCTATCCTGTCAGCTCTGCCTTTTATAAATAGTTCCGACCTGTCCATCTCCCTCCAAGTCCCCCACAGCTATTGCCCTAGTTTAGGCCACCATCCTCTCTTCCTAGGTTCCAGCCCTGACCTGGCCTCCCTGGCCCAGTCTCAGCCTCTGCCCACCACTCCATCAGGAACTAGAAGGATCTTCTTTTTTTTTTTCATTGAACTCATTGGGGTGACATTGGTTAATAAGTTATATAAGGATCTTTTAAAAATGTCACATTCCTACTAAAAACTCTTCAAGCCCCTTCATAGTTTCCAAGGCCCCTTGCTTACCTGATCTCTTCCCTCACCTTGAACCTCACCAGGTCCCCACATACATAGGTTCTCTCACATCATGGGTGAGGAGGGCTTTGCACCCCCAGCTCCCTCTGCCTGGTTGATCCTCCACCACCCCTTGCCCGGCCAAGTCGTCCAGGACTCGGCTTTGAGGCTGCCTCTTTTGAGGGACTTCCTTGACCTCCCACCCCTTCTTCAGGGTTCCCACCACACCCTGGGCCTGTGTAGTTCCCCTGTGGTGCTGCTTTTGTGTGCCGTCACCTTCCCCCAGACTCGGACCCCCCCCCAAGAGCAGGAACCTGTTTGTCCCCCCCTCCACCCTGAGTACACATTCAGAAATAAATCAGTGAATAAAGGTCAAATCTACACCAGATTCCCTTGCTTTTTCTGAAACAAAATTCGTCCTAGACTTTTGCTAAATCTAGTTCTCTCCCGCCCCAGTAGAGCAAGCTCCTAAATCCAAAAGCTCAGAGTCAGAATCGCGGGTCGCATCTTTGTGAACGTGGGCCAATCACCTTACCACCCTGGGCCTCAGCATCTCTTTCTGTAAAATGAGAACGATAAGCCTGTCTCCATAAGGAAAATCACCGAACATGTCACCTGGCAGAGTGGTGGAACACAGAGCATTTTACTTTCCTTTGCACACAGGCACACGCTGGCTGAAGGCAACAAGCATCTACTAAGCACTCACTGTGTGTCAGACTCTGGGGTAGGTATTGAGTGGTAGCAATGCCAGCCCTGACCCTAGACGTCACGGTATCCTCCTCTGAGAAAAGTTCATCTATAAAATCAGAAGTAAATTCTACTCACAAATTCACAGGTGAGTTTGCCAGCCAGCAGGAAGTCCACTAATAGGAAGGTAACCTTGAGCCAGCTCTGCTTTTCCTCCAGGGCCCTTCACTCTCCATCCCACACACAAACACAAACACACACACAAACACACACAACCCACCCTCGCCACCCAGCTCACGCAAGAGACAGCAGAATCAATAGGTCTTTACTGCCACCTGCTGGAGGAACAGAATAAGCCCACAGGCAGCAGCCAGAAATTCAGATGCCTGCCCGGAGCTGCCAAACACATGGCTCTAACTTATATCTGCCACATTTGTTCAACAGCTAATGAGAACTTGTCAGAGGAAATTGCTTTTGAAATCAAAATCACCTCACCAGAAAAAAAAGAAAAGAAAAGCAACTGCACCTTGTAATGGTCATAAAGTGGAAGCAGGCCTCCCGGGGAAGTGAGCTCAGAGGCAAGGAACAGACAGCCTTACAAGGCGGAGAAAAACAGCATCTTCTGAAGCCACGGTTGTGGTCTACCGCCCGGCCACCATCGAGCACAAACCCCGGTGGAATTCTCCAAGCCTTGGTGCCCTGGAGCCCAACTGACCTATCCCTCCAGCCCATAAACACCTGCAGAATCTCACCCAGTCCCAGAACAGCTCAGTAGAAACTGCCGGAAGCAGGGAGGCCATTCTTTCCAAAGGCCTTGGCTTTGCAGCCAGACTCGCTAAGTCAACAAAGTGGGAGCCAGCCCTGCTGCTTGCCTTCCTGTTACACCCTCCGGCTTCTTCTCCCTGGCCCGCCACACTCACACACGTGTGTTCGCTCTCCTCCACCCTCACACACATACATACACACATACACACAGTCCTCCAGCTCCAGCATCCTCAGTTACTTGGGTGGGGAGTCTGTTCTGGGAGAGCGGGGAGGCAGAATCCAGATGGGCTGTAGCCAGGGTTTGGGCTTGTTTTTTTGTTTGTGTTTTTTCCTCTTCTCTCCATATTCCAACCACTCAGTGAGAGGTTGGGCCGAGAAAGCAAACGCTGGAACACCACGGGCAGCAATGCCAAGATGTTTACTTAGCCAGTGAGTGCGGTTCCACTTCCCTGGAAGACAGGCTTGGGTGTCCCGAGGCAGTGAGGCTTCGCTGAGTCCAGCCAGCTGCTCCGGGACGTGATGGCAGTGGTCTCGGCAGCCCTATAGTCCTCCTGCCCAGCCACGCCAGCGTCTGAGAACAAAGCTTGAGGAAGCACTGCCCACTAGAGGCCCCCTGGGGTCTCAGGATGACCAACCTATCCCTACCTAAAACACAGCACCAAACTAATTTAGGAGTGCGGTGAAAGGGTTTGTTCCCCAAAGGAGAGAAAGTCTTAACAGACAGAAACACGCGGGAGCCATCAAAAACACACAAAAGCACCTGTACGAATTGTGAATGGCAATTCTGCTTGGTCCGCCACAACACAAAAATTGCAAGTGTTCCATCCAGATAGGAAATAAACAGAAAAAGTGATCAGCACTCTGGTATTAATCAACCCACGATGACACTTAAAACACGCCACCTGTCCCCTGGCCTCAGCAGTAACTGATTCTCATCCAGGCTTGTTAATTTTGCATCTGTTGTCTTAGGGGTTCAAGAAACAAAAGTCTGGTTCTCTCTGACCATCCTACTTCCTGACCTCATGCTTCCACTTCGTCGGGGCCTTCACGGGCTCTCCTCCTGCAGTGCCAAGGCCAATGGGGGTGGGACAGCAGGTCATCCGATGTCCATCTTCAGAGGTCCTCCCTGTCCCACGGCCCCTCTAGAGCCACTAGGTTTTCTGCAGGCACAAGGCATGGGCGTTTTTTAAATCTTTTTTTAGTTACAGTTGACATGCAATATTATATTAGTTCCAGGTGCACACCCCAGTGATTAGACATTACATGACTCACTACGTGATTGTCCCGACAAATTTCATGTCCCCCTGCCACCATACATGGCATCATTGACCATATTCTCTATGCTGTACTTTACATTTTCAAGGGCATGGGCCTTTCCTGCAAGACAGTCCTTACTGCCTAAAAGCACCATCATCCATCACTCTGGGACAGGCCAGGAAGCCGGGCTCGCACTGGCTCTGTACCACCACCCCCCGATGCCTCTCTGCTTTGAATCTTTCTTCTCACACCCAGGGTTTTCTTTCTTTGGGGGGTAGGAGGGCATGACCTGGGGAAAACTCTTTCCCTCCAAATTTCTTCAAGACACATCATCTAAGTGGATAAAACAACTATGGGTCATTTACACAACGGAATACTACTCGGCCATAAAAAGAAAATTTCACCCTCTGTGAGAGCATGGATGGACCTGGAGAACATTATGCTGGGTGAGATGAGCCAGTCGGAGAAAAACAAATACCATGTGATTTCACTCGTGTGTGGAATCTAATGAACAAATAAGCAAAACAGAGAAAGACTCACAGACAGAGAGCAGGCCGGCAGCTCTGGGGTGGGCACTAGGGGGTGGAGGAATTGAGCAAAAAAGGAAAAAGGACTCATGGACGTGGACAACAGTGTGGTGATTGCTGAGGAGAGGGAGTACAAGGGGGATAGATGGTCATGGAAAAGAATACAATAAAAAAAAATTTAAAAGACACATAATCTGCTGGTTTAAAACCTGTTGCTTCCTTACCAAAAAAAAATTTTTTTTTTGTAAAACAGAAGCTAGCAAGCTTTCTTGGCTGTTTGGGACCCTGTCACATGCCTCCACAGGAGAGAAACAAGCAGGTCTCAAATGTCATCCAGCCACACTTGATAGACACATCTTTACTCCTTTTCAGTCACCCGAGATTTTGGCTGTGGGCAGGTGTGATTTCTTGCTTGGTGAATGCAGTGTTTGAAAGTGATGTCAGAGTAAGTTTCTCTTTTCCTCCCTTAGCAGCTGTGTTTCTCCAGAAGCTTCTGTCCACTTCTGTCCCTCTCTCCACTCCCTCCTTTTCTCCCCCATCACAGCCACTTCCCAGCCTGGCTCATGTCTACTGAGAGAAGCTGGCGGGAAGTCCCCAATGCCCTCCCCCCACACCCCCAACCCCCATCAAAAGCAACAATAGTGCTAAAGGCTCAGGTGGCCACAGGCGATCCCCAAATGTTTTAGCCTGCAATGCCCATGCCCCCACCCCTGCCCCGGCTCAGGTCATTACATTACGTGAGCACTTTAATCTCCATGTCCCGAGATACCCTGTTAAGCCTTCATCTTACTTGGCCTCTCTCTATAAAAGATGGCCAGTCCTCCTTCCTTAAAACTTTCTTCTTAGATTTGACTTGAACGATGCTCACCTGGCTTCCCCCCGCATTCCACTGCCACAGGTCGCCCTTGGAATCCGAACTTCCATCTAGCCCCTCATCTCACTCCACGTGCCCTCAATGAACAATCTCAGCCTCCCAATGCCTTAACACCTACCAAAGCCTCCAACATTCCCGAGACATTGCCTCACCCTCCCTCCTACTCTCTTCCTCCCCCTCTTCATCTCCCTGATCCCAGACGTGTATATATATGCCTGTTGACAGTTTAGCCTAGAAAACAGAAAGCCACAGAGAGGATAGATGGCTAATTTCTTGTATTTGAAAGAGTATCAGGGCCACAGAGCAGATCGGGACCACATGGATGGATTTTCACTCACTCCAAGGGAAAATGTTCTAACCAACAGCACTAGCCAGCAACGGACGGGCTCCGTCTGAGGCAGGGAGCCCCCCATGACTGGAAGCGGGTGGGGAGGGTTCCTGCACAGAGCGCAAGGCCCAGCTAAGCAATACCCACGTTCTCTCCCTCTTCTGAGACTGATACTTCTCGGCTCAGCGTTCAGACATGTGGACATGTAGAGGGGTTTTGTTTTTTTCTTGTTGTTGAGTACCTAAAATTACAATTCTTCATTTTAGAACACTGGATACAAACTGTCGTGATAGTTCTTTTATTCAATTATTTTAAAATAACCGTGGTTTGTTATTTATCCGATAATTTGTATTATAAATTCACTTGTCACACACACACTCCAGTTTTTTTATTTTTTTAAAGATTTTATTTATTTTTATTTTTAGACAGAGGGGAAGGGAAGGAGAAAGAGAGGGAGAGAAACATCAGTGTGTGGTTGCCTCTCACATGCCCCGCACTGAGGACCTGGCCTGCTGCAACCCAGGCATGTGCCCTGACTGGGAATCGAACCAGCGACCCTTTGTTTTGCAGGCCGGTGCTCAATCCACTGAGCTACACCAGCCAGAGCCACACTCTAGTTTTTAAAGAACAATTTGCTTGGTCATTGATTGAAGGCTTTCACATTAAAGCATGTTTGCAAAGCTCACTTCTTCTTGACATTGCTCTCTATTTCTACACGCTGTTTTAGAAAATAGGTTGATAGAAAAGCAATCCTAAATAAATCCTAATCTGATGTAACAGACCTTTTAAAGGTTCTTCAAATACTTTATTCATCAGCAGCCTGGGACATTCAACTGTAAATACAGGGGTGGGCAAAAGTAGGTTCGCAGTTGTTCATATGGAAAATAATCCAATAATTAATAAATAGTAATAAAGGAATAAACTGTGTTTGGAGTACTCACAACTGTAAATCTACTTTGCCCACCCCTGTACAGCCAAGGCAATGAGCACCCCATCCCTCCACCCATGCTATGAAACAGGGGTGCTGAGGAGGAAGAGGTGGTCCAACACGCGGAGTTCTCGCCCTCCAGAGGGAGGCTGGCCCTCAAACCGTGCCTGCCGTGCAGTGAGGAGGGCAAGTGCTGGCTTGTTTGGCAGAGAGCAGGGAAGATTAGGCAGGGGAGGCAACTCTGTCTCTGAATAACATCTTCTCTTTATTTTAAATGTCTCATCGCAAAAATGTGTATTAAAATAAAAATATGAATTGTCTACACCTCCACAATTCAAATTGTTTCCACGTGTCCACATTCACAACATTATCCGAGTCGTGTCACAGTCTGTATTTTTATTAATCACTATAATTTTTCCATTTCTCGACCTTTGTTCCTTACTCCCCACTGAGCCCCTTGAGATAACCGGTATTCACAGCCCCGGGAGTTAACTGTTCTACCTCTCTCTCTATGCTTGATTCATCCTGTAGGGGGCACTAGAACACCACCTAAATCAGAAAAATTGACTAACACCTCCCCGCCCTTTGGTTGTTCTCTTGACATACCCAACGTTCAGCCATAAAAGCCCTTCTGCTTTTCCTTTTTTATGTACTTTCATTTTATTTTTAATTATAGTTTATTGATTATGCTATTACAGTTGTCCTGATCTTTTCTCCTTTGTCTCCTCTCCACCCAGTACCCCCCACTCCCTCAGGAAAGCCCCACACCATTGTTCATGTCCATGGTCATGCATGTAAGTTCTTTGGCTACTCCATTTCCTATACTGTACTTTACACTCCCATGGTTTTTCTGTAACTACCTATTTGTACTTCTTAATCCCCTCACCTCCTCACCCATCTCCCCACAGGCCCTTCCGTCTGGCAACCATCAAAACACTCTCTGTACCCATGATTCCATCTGTTCTTGTTTGCTGTTTTTTAGATGCAATCAGTGATAGATTTGTATTTATTGCCACTTTGTTGTTCATAGTTTTGATCTTTTTTTCTTAAGTCCCTTTAACATTTAATATAATAATGGTTTGGTGATGGTGAACTCCTTTAGATTTTTCTTTTCTGGAAAGCTTGTTTACCTGCCCTTCAATTCTAAATGATAGCTTTGCTGGGTAGAGCAACCTTGGCTGTAGGCCCCTGCTTTTCATGACTTTGAATATTTCTTACCAATCCCTTCTAGCCTGCAAAGTTTCTTTTGAGTAATCAGCTGACAGTCTTATCAGAACTCCCCTGTGGATAACTAACTGCTTTTCTCTTACCATTTTTAAGATGTTCTCTTTAACTTTAGCATTTTAATTATGATGTGTCTTGGAGTGGGCTTCTTTGCATCCATCTTGTTTGGGACTCTCTGTGCTTCCTGGACTTGTATGTTT
The DNA here is from genome assembly GCA_007922815.1 of Macrotus californicus. Classification (NCBI taxonomy): domain Eukaryota; kingdom Metazoa; phylum Chordata; class Mammalia; order Chiroptera; family Phyllostomidae; genus Macrotus; species Macrotus californicus. The sequence continues at coordinate 136,609 of VMDR010000965.1, forward strand.
ATTTCCTTCACCAAATTAGGGAAGTTTCATTATTTTTTCAAATAGATTTCCAATTTCTTGCACTTTCTCTTCTTCTGGCACCTCCATGATGCAAATGTCGGACCTCTTAAAGTTGTCCCAAAGGCTGCTTATACTATGCTCATTGTTTTGGATTCGTATCACCTCTTGTTGCTCTGATTGGTTGTTTTTTGCTTCCTTATGTTCCATGTCATTGATTTGATTCTCAGTTTCATCCACTCTACTGTTGTTTCCCTGTAAATTGTTCTTTATTTCAATTAGTGTATCCTTCATTTCTGACTGGGTCTTTTTTATGCTGTTGAGGTCCTCACTAAATTCCATGAGCATCCTTATAAACAGTATTTTCAACTCTGCATCTGATTGCTTATCTCCATTTTGTTTAGTTTTTTTGGGGGGGAGGGTTTGATCTGTTCTTTCATTTGGGCCATGTTTGTCTGTCCCCTCATTTTGGCAGCCTCCTTGTTTCTATACATTAGGAAGAGCTGCTTTGACTCCCTGTCTTGGTAGTGTGGCCTAATGTAGTAGGTGTCCTGTAAGGTCCAGTGGCACAGCCTCCCCTACCACCCAATCTGGGTACTCAAGAGGCACCCTTTGTGTGGGCTGAGTACACCCTCCTGTTGTAGTTGAGACTTGATTGCTGTTGGCAGGTCAATGGAAGGGATTTACCCAGGCTAGTCACTGCAAGGACTGGCTGTGACCACTGATCACCAACGTCCGCCCTCTGTGGAGGATCAGCCATGCACAGTCAGGGTGGTGGTGCTCCAACATGATCTGTAGCTGTCCACTGGGTGTGCAGGTTCTGGGGTTTCCCACATGGTGCAGGCCAAGGTCAGCCTCCACCTGCGTTTTGCCCAGGGCCACCCTGCATGAGCTAGAAAGCAATCTACCAACGGCTGCTACTTGTGCTGAACGTGGAAATTCCCAAAGTGAAACTGTGAAGCTGTGACTCTAGGCTGGCTGCTGCTAGTGTCAGGCCTGGGGCCACCTAGCAAGGGGTACAGGGGCTGAGGGCTCACTGAGGCTGGCTGGTACTTGTTTGAGAGGGTTTAGGAAGTTGTGAAGCATGAGCCAAGACCAGCCATTCACATGGAAAAGCAGCTTGGGTGGGCCTGTAAGTTGAGTGAGACAGAGTCTCAGAGGTCTCCAATGCAAGGCAAATAGTATTAGCCAGGTTGATGGAGTCTCAGATATGGTACCAGCCTGCCAGCTCTGTGGGGGGAGAGCAGAAAACGGACAATGATCTCTGCCCACCTCTCTGTCCCCCAGCTCTCACCTTGATGGCAGACACTTCATTTTCTCCCTGTATGCCTCTGGTGCCTTTCAATCTGCTACCCCAGTGATGGAGCTCAGAGGGGATGAGTCTGATTAAGTCCATGTGTGGGTTAAGAACTGCTTGGGATTCTATATATAAGGTTTCCTCCACCGAGACAATTCCCACTGGCTTTGCAGCCAGATGTTATGTGGACTTATTTTCCTGGCACTGGAACTCTGGGCTGGGGGGCCTGGTGTAGGGCTGGGACTTCTCGCTCCTGAGATATCCCTCCCAAGTTTTTATCCACCACACATGGACATGGGACCAACCCATTCCACTCTGCGCCCTTCCTACCAGCCTGGATGGATGTGGTTTCTTTAATTCTGTAGTTGTCAGACTTCCATTCACCTCGATTTCTGATGGTTCTGAGTGATGCTTGTTCTATAAATCTTAGTGGTAATTTTGACGTGGTTGTGCGAGGAGGCGACCCGTGTTTACCTATGCCACATCTTGACCGGAAGTCCTATTTTTCTTTTTAACTCTAAGAGAATAGTTTCCCAGGACCTTGCTCCAGTAGACCCCATTTCCCTCCCCCCTCCTTTGCTGAAAATAACCAGGAGGAGAAACCACAAAGGTTAACGTCTAAAAAGCAAGAGTCCTAGATCCACACCTGCTCCGTGGATCACAGAAGCAGCTTGTGAACATTCTCTGCTATTCCCGATGCACGGCTGCTTTTCAAACTAGTGCTTCTCAAAACTACAAGTGCTTTTCTTCCCTCCCTCCAACATATACACGTGCTCCCCCCACCTCATGACTTCTGCTTTTACTGCTTCGGCTTACCCATGAGCCAAAGCAGCCCATCAACAGCGCAACCTTCCCATCTAGCAATTCTGCCCCCGTCCTCACGCCCTCTCGTCTCTTGGTTCAGCTTCTCAAGTTCACCTTGCCGTACCCATGTGCTCATTTTCACACCAGTCTTATCAGCTCTGGCACTGAAAGGAAGAGCAGTGCGGTGATAGGGTCTACGACTGTCTCTTCCGCAAGAATGGTGGAAGGAACATTTCGTCTCCCTAGGACAGCCTTGGCCTTGAGGGCCCTCAGTCAAAACCACTGCCTTTCCTCGTAAGGTTCTGCCTTGCTCATACTTCGTGGTGCCTCTAAAAAAATAGTTTAAAAGGTTAGATGTTCATTTACTTGCTACGGAGTGGACTCAGACTTCAGATCTGAAACTTTTTCTTCATTCAGCTTCAATAAGAAAGCAGGGAGGTAAAGAAGCAATCCCTCAGCCTGCCAAAAAGGCAAAGTTGACTTAGTCTGATGTATCACAGACCTGCCAAGGCATGGCCCCCCAATCCCACCTCTGGGTCCTCACACACACAGGGCCCACCAAGAGAACAGACTTCACGTCAGCCGTGGGGTTAGGTCCCAGCCCTGCCATTTCCTGCTTGTGTGATCTTGAAGAGGTCAACATCTTCAGTCTTATTTTCCTCATCTCTAAAATGACATCGTTTTTTTTAAAAACAGTGACTTCATATCAGTAATTATAAGTCTTAAAACATTAAATGGAAAATAATTTTAAAACCCTTTCATGTTACTTGAGGGTTATGTAATCGCTGGTATAATCAATTTGCCATTGAGTCTTCCAGCCCACAGAAAGTCCTTGTTAACTAAGTGGATGATCAATTTTCCATCGACAGGAAAAGAAATCAACCACAAAGTCACCAGCATTTCTTGCATTCCAGGCCCTGGCCAATGGCGCCAGATCTACAGACTCAACACTAAAGAAGTATTTTCTTTCACAAAGTAGTTTTAAGCCCCCACGTCCCCCAATCCTGGAAGTGTAAATCAGAGGCTTCAATGAAGGAAGAGGCTTTGCTCAAAGCATCTAATTAAACCAGGAGGGCGCGGGCAGTAGACAAAAACACACTGATTTTTTTGCTACCTTTATTTATAAAGAACGCAACTCCTCCTGCCACAGAAAACAAAACGCACATCCAGGGAGGAGCTCTTTAAAAACAACAGGAACAACAAAAGAACCAGGGGACTTGGAACCTTATTTAACACCAGTCTGCGTACCTGGCTCAGGGATCGCTGGGAATATTTCCTCAGATATGACATCTCACCTCAAAGAAAAGGAGACCTTCATCTGGAGGGCCCATCTATCCGCCAGGCAAAAGCTGCACTCAGTCTTCAGCATCGTCAAACTGTCCAGTTTCAAAGACCATCTTGGAATAATGGGGTATCAGTGGGGGCGGATGGTGCCAGCTGGGGTCATAGAGCATTTCTCCTTGTGGGGCACAGCACACCCAAGGTTTGACCTCTTGAGAAATGCAACCCTGGATGTCGTCAGCATCTGCGGGTCATTTTAAAAGACAAGATGAAAGGAAGGAGTGAAGGTGAAGACAAATAGCCAAAAAGTGTCTAGAAGGAAAACACTCGCACTGTTTAAATGCGCGCACACACGCACAGCCCTCCCTTCCCAAAGATGTGCGCGCCTGTTCTTTCTGAGGGTCCCCGGGGTTGCAGTTCTTGGCAGCACCGAGGAAGCTTCTGTCTGCAGCTGCTCAGTTCACACAGAGATACTCGGAGAAAGTAACACTGTTTCAAGGGTAAAACCAACCGATACATTGTGGAGTCAAATGGAAAATTTGCATGTATTTTTTTTTTTTCCAATATGAGAAAGCAGCTGTCACAGCAATTGTGGGTCTGTAACAGACATCAGCTAAGCTCACAGAGGTGGGTCCCTCCTCTAAGCCCTGGGTGTCTGCCTTTAGGGGTAACCTGGTAGGAGCATCTCAAACCCTGGCCTAGTACCCCAGAAACTCCACACCTACCATATGGATTCCCTTGATCTGCTTTCAACTCCAAGTCCCAGTCCTCATTAAGAAGATCAGCAGCCTGTTCCTTGGGCAGACAGCGGGACGTCCTTTCTGACAGCTCCCAGGAATTCAGTTCCCCATCAGAATCTTCATCCCCCACAGCAAAGCCTTCCTCTTCGGAAGGGGGGCCCTCACCACCTGCAGGACTATCGTTAGGGATGCTCTGCGCTCCACTGGCTAAGAAATCAGCAAAAGGAAGAAGGTCTTAAAACAACTGGCAAAGCAGGGGGGCTACTCGAGTGCTTGGGAAATTTTTGATGAGGTGGGTTCTGCCTGCGTTGAAGCTAATCTCAAGGGCAGCAGTAAAACCAACGTACAGAGTTCTTTAGCCACCAGAGGACTTAAAACAAAGTTCTGCTGACATCTTTATCAGCAGAGCTGATCAATGACGTCCAACAGGACATTGTGCCTACAACAAAGCCATTAATTGCTTGGTCTTGTAATTCGCACAGGTTATGTTTGCAGGTAGCTTACATGTCACTAAAGCAAATTGTACATTTTCATAATGCAGGTGTGAACTGAGTTTTTGCTCTCCTATTCCTCCTCCTTCCATCTTCAAAGAGCAGGTGAGAGGTGAGCGCAGGAAAGTGAGATCAGCATAAACACGGGCAGAAGAGCAGAACCCACCTCATCACAGCAGCCCTGTGACTCTCCACCTTAAGTCAATGATAGTTCTTAAAGTTAGTCCATTAGAAACCAGGACAGCTCTGGCTGGTGTGGCTCAATGGATTGAGCACCAGCCTGCAAACCAAAGGGTCACTGGTTCGATTCCCAGTCAAGGCACATGCCTGGGTTGCAGGCCAGGTCCCTAGTAGGGGGCGTGCAAGAGGCAACCTTACATTGATGTTTTTCTCCCTCCCTTCCTCCCTCTAAAAATAAATAAAATCTTTAAAAAAAAAAGAAAGAAAGAAACCTGGACAGATGATAAAAACAAACTCCGACATGTACTGAACACAACATTATACACTTAGTCACAGTAACCCTAAGAGTCTGTGCTGACCCTGGTCTGACCTGAGAAAATATCCTTTTTTTACCTGCCGGGTCTGGTCCTCTACAACCCGCAGGTGGCAGAAGATAGGCAAGAACAAGCTTCACTGCCCTTCCCCACCCACACCGCCTGAAAAGCTAACAAGCCACCTCAAGGTGTAACAAGCACGTTAACATTGAAGTAGCAGAAAAAGGAAACAAGGGGCAGCCACATCTCTCCCCCCACCATGAGGAGGGCTAGAAGGTCCATTTTCAAAAGGTCTCGTCAACAGCCACATCACCCTGAACACGTCCGATCTCTTCTGATCAAAAGATCTCAAAATAATGGAGAAAGTTGGGGGAGGGCAAAGAACCTCCAGGCACACGGCACCATGGCGATGCCAGGTCAGAGCTAGGAGATCAACCAGCCCGTTAACACTACGTAACAATGGCAGCTACCAGGAATAAAGCAGTATTTCAGGGCTCGGGTCTGAAGCCAAACTGCCCGGGTCCAAATCCCAGTTCTGCCAAGTGTCACTGAGCTTAGTATACTCAGCCGATTCCCACAACAATCTCAACACAGAATTAACATACAACCTACCCCTAAATGGATACTCAAAAGAATTAAAAACAGGTGTTCAAACAAAACTTGTACAAAAATGTTCACAACAGGGACTACTCACCATCCCCGAAAGGTGGAAACCACCCAAATACCTACCAACTGATGATTGGGCAAAACTTGGTTTATACATAGGACGGGATTATTCGGCCATAAAAACGAATGAAGTATAGGCAAACTGCATTTTATGGCATTTTGCTTTATTGAACTTCGCAGATTTTTATAAAGGCAAAACCCTCTACCAGCAAGAAGATTACGACTAGCATTATTGTAAGAGCAGCTTTACCGCAGTGGTCTGGAACCAAACCCGTAATATCTTTGAGGTACGCCTCACTGATACATGCTGGATGAATCAATCTTGAAAATGTTTTGCTGAAAGAAGCCAGACATAAAAGGCCACATCGTATGTGACTCCATTCACATGCAATTTACATCTGCTTGTCCAGCAGGGCAAACCCATAGAGACAGAGAGTGGATTAGTGGTCACCAGGGGCATGAGATGGGGGGCCACGGGGTGTGACCACCTTCTGGGTAGGAGGTTTCCTTCTGGGCAATGAAACGTTCTGGAACTAAACAGTGGTGGTGGCTACATAACAGCTGTAACTGTGCTAAAGGCCACTGAACTGTACGCCTTAAAACTGTCAAAGTTATCACTTCTATGTCGTGTGTCTTCTACCACATTTTTTTTTTTAATTTTTACTCTGTGCCTCAGTTTCCTCATCTGTAAAACGGAGATACAACTGCTGTGAGAGGTTTCAAAAACAGAAAAAGGAAAAGAAAAAAGAAACGCTGGGAACTGTGCCGGGCACACAGCGAGAACTCCGTCAGTGTTAGTTGCTGTGACTGTACTTATGTGCCGGGCGCATCATTAGACCGGCAGCACCTCCTGCGATGACGCTGATGTTCTACAGTCTGTGCTGTCCGACAGGCTGGCACTGGCCGCGTGTGACGGTGAGCACTCGAACTGTGGTTAGTGCCACAAAGGAAGTAAACATTTCATTTTATTGTATTATATAATTGGCTTAAATTAAAATAGCTTCAGAATCAATTATAGTTCTAGATCTTCTCATCTAATCCTCAAAACAACCCTCTGAGGTAAGTATTATTATCCCCATTTTGAAGATAAAGAAAAGATGGCCCCGGCTAGTGTGGCTCAGTGGACCGAGCGCTGGACTGCAGAGCAAAAGGTCAGTGGTTAGATTCCTGGTCAGGGCACATGCCTGGGCCGTGGGCCAGGTCCCCAGCTGGGGGTGTGCGAGAGGCAAGTGATCTATACTCCTCCCACAGACTGATGTTTCTATCTTCCTCTTTCTCCCTCCCTTGCCCTCTCTCTAAAAAATAAATAATCTTAAATAATAATAATAAAAAACAAAAGATAAGTGACTTTTCTCAGGCCACAGAACTCTTGAGGCCGGGGCTCTGACCCATAACTGAAAGTGGAAACAAGTCTGCCTGGCCCCCAAGCCTGTATCCTCACTGCTCATCCTATCCTAAGCTGTCTTCCTCAGTAGAAAGGATAAGTTTGGACACAAGTTCAGGACTTCCCTTAACCGTTTGAGTCCCAGGGGGTATTGTCAGCAGCACAATCGTGCTGCTTGGGACTCAAACGGTTAAGGAAGCTCCAGTGGGGCTCCCTAACAAGGGCACTACTGGAACACGAGGCAGAAAAGGCAATTTGGCAGCTAAGAGGAGCACCTGCTAGAAAGAGAAGGCAAGCGAGACAAAGGGACTGTCCCTCTGGTTGCTTCCTGGGTCTCTCCCAACATTCACCCAGCCTCTGCCATCTACTTGCCTAGGCGATCCGTGGCCTTCTTCATCTCTCTCTCCTGACCGGAGTGGTCATCTGGGCCAAAGCGAGCCTGCCAGAAGAAGGAACAATTACCCAGAACTTGGACCTCTGGGGTAGACCCCGTATTAAGCTCTTGTCTCAGCCACAAACCCATCCATCCACACACCCCCCTCCCACCCCCTTGTGTGTGGGGCTGGGACTCCACAACCCTGGAGGTACTACCCCACTGACACCTCACCCCTGGCAGCAGGAGCACCTTCCTACAGCAGCCACTGAATCCATCTTAGAGTTGGCCGACACCTACAGAGCCAGCCTTATCACCTGGCCCTGTCTTCAGAGCTCTGACTCCCAGGCTCTCAGGACCTCTCCTTCAAGCTCAGAGACCCCAGCACTAACTAGGGTGGTGCCCCTTCCTCAGAGGCTGGAACTTCAGCTCTGCAAAGCCTCTCCTCTGAGCTTGGAAATTTTAACCATTCCAACCTCATCCCTTTGTTCCCTCAGCCCAAGGTTGGTAGCTGTTTCCTGCACTTGCTATCTCTGTGTTCACTTTTAACTTTTCGGGTGCTTAACAATTTCTTATCTAATTAACACCTCTATCAAATTCTCTGTCTCCTGACTGATACACGGGGGCATGACAGGTTTAGTTTCTCTGTGATGCTGAGGGAAATCTTTTTCCCCCCAACGAACCATAGGCCTCTCTACTCTCACCACTCCAAAGTTCCCTAAGTCCTATCACCTCGAAGACCTCCTGCTAAATGGAACAAGAAATGTTCACAGCCTGCATGAGAAGACCTGACTTCAGTCCCAGCTCTGCCATTCATGCGTGTGACCCTGCACACACTGCTTCAACCACTCAGCCTGGGTTTCCTTCTCCAGAAACTGAGGATGATTGTTCTGACCTTGCAGGGGGCTTATGATGACATAACATTTATGAAAACACCTACCAGGTAGCAAGAATGTAATGTTTGTTGAATCTAAACCCACCTTCTGCCCTGGCTGGTGTGGCTCAGTGGATTAAGCGCAGGCCAGCGCACCAAAGGGTCGCAGGTTCCATTCCTAGTCAGGGCACAGGCCTGGGTTGTGGGCCAGGTCCCCACTAGGGGGCGCATGAGAGGCAACTACACATTGATGTTTCCCTCTCTTTCTTCTTCCTTTCCCCTCTCTCTAAAAATAAATAAATAAATAATTTTAAAAGAATAAACCAACCCACCCACCTTCTTTGCTCCTACATGTACATGCATTCGGCACCTGTCCCAATTAGCTCATGATCTAGTCATACCTAGATTTAAAGCATCAATTCCGTCTCCTACAGTCCGTGACAACCCTTAGTCACTACTGAAGGCCAGCTGGTGAGACCTCTCACTTCCACCACTGCCACAACCCCGAAACTGCCTCCCCACTCACCCATCCTGCCTAGCCCTGCAGTATTAAATACCACGCTCCTCAAAAATCTTCAACTTTACTGCAGGAGCACAAAATTACCCATGGCAGCGACAACTCCCCCTCACAGCCATCAACCTGTTGAGCATAGCGCTCTCCCGGCTGTGCAGCCCAAGTTCCCAGGCACCTGCCCCGCACTCCCTCATCTCCGCACCTCCGCTGGCACCACCACCCTTCTCACCTGGGAGAGGAGGCGCAGGTCCCTTCCCACTATGCCCTGACAAAATTAGTCTCATCACATCTGCACTCCAAAGCAATTTTCTTTATAAGTCTACCACTACATTTCTCTTACTTTGGTTAGTACTATATCTTTGATGCTTGAGCAAGCATGCCATTCCTCCGACCAATATGCGTGTCTACTGTGCCAGGCACTATGCTAAGCGCCAGGTTAACAGCAGTAAATAGAGAATTTCTACCCTCAAGGAGTTCACCATCTAGCAGAAATGACTGACTGCAAACAAGGACAGGTTATGTATGACAATAACGGTTTTTGAAAAACCGGGAGCCAACGAAAACAAGTTTCTGGAAACCCTGCGTCAAACCGGGCCTGTGGGTTTCATTGAACAGAGAAGAGAACGCCTGAGACCTCATCTGGTGCTCAGGGCTAGCTGAGTATGCCCACCAGTGGACACAGGTCCTTCAGGAAACGTCTCTCTTCTCACCACCCTCACCTGGCCCGGGTCCAGGCCACCGCAGCGGCCCCCAGCCCTCGGTCCCCCGCATCACCTCCCATTTAGCAAGTACGCAGTGGCGCCCAGGGGCCGAAGCCTGCCTTCCTCGCCTGGCGCGCTCACCCACGCCTTTGTGGCGCCCCGCCCCAAAGGCCCGCACTCCGCAGTCCTTCGGCCTGGCGGTTTCCAGCTCGAGCGCGCGTCCAAACGGCGCTCAACGGTCTGGGGGCGGCCCGAGGAGCTTCCCCCCGCTCCGCGCCCCCGCAACTTCCCGCCCCGGGCTGCAGGTGAGGGCCCTGCCCGGCCCCCGCGCGGCGCTCACCTCCGGGCTCGGGGGCGCCTCCCGCGCGCTCGGCAGTGACGGACCCCGAGGCGGCTCCGCAGCCCCGAACGCCACGGCCCGGGCAGCCTGCGGGTCCATGCCCGGCGGCCCGCTGCTCCGCGCCCTCGCGCCCTGGACGCTGCTCGGCCACGTGATGCACGGCCTGGCTGCAAGCCCGAGGATACGCCGCGGAGGGGCCAATCAGCCAGGGGTGCTCCCGGCGGAGGGGGCGGGACACGTGGTCACGAGGAAGCGGGCGGCAGGGCGGGGCGGCGCAGGAGGGACAGGGCGCCCCCAACAGTGAAAGCTCACCTACCAGTCCGAAATCTGATTTTTGTAGCTCCGGCCCCATCAGGTCGGGGGGCTGGACAACTGAGTCTGGGAAAGCCAAATGTCATCCCTACCCAGCTTCAAAATCTCCAATTCCTGTTACCTGAATCCACTTAATAACGTATAAATGTGAGCTGTAAAAACTTTTAATGCAATTGTAGCTCAAACCACATTTCACTTTTGACTTGATAGATTTCTCTAGAACGCATGCTGGAATTGAACAATAATCCACAGATAGATGAGACAACACAGCAGCCCAGTGACTCTCCACCTTAAGTCAATGATAGTTCTTAAAGTTAGTCCATTAGAAACCAGGACAGTCCTGGCTGGTGTGGCTCAGTGGATTGAGCACTGGCCTGCAAAGCACAGGGTCCCTGGTCGATTCCCAGTCAGGGCACATGCCTGGGTTGCAGGCAGGTTCCTAGTAGGGGGCGCACGAGAGGCAAGTTCACATTGATGTTTCCCTCTCTTTCTCTCTCCCATCCTAAGAATAAATGAAATTTTTTAAAAAGAAACCAGGCCAGATGATAAAAACAAACTCCGACAATGTACTGAACACATGATGACACTTAGTCATAGTAACCCTAAGACTCCTGGTCTGACCTGGGAAAAGATCCTTTTTTAACTGCTGGGTCTGGTCCTCTACAACCCACAGGTGGCAGAAGATAGGCAACAAGCTTCATTGCCCTTCCCTACCCACCCCGCCTGAAAAGCTAACAAGCCGCCTCAAGGTATGACAAGCAGCAGAAAAGCTGTTAAGGGGGCTGACCAGGCCACATTAATACAATCTTTGGGAGGTTATAGAACCTAGTCCTTCACCTCCTTCAAAGTACATGTTGCCTGAAAACTACGTAAGATATTTGAAAAAAATGAGTGTAACAGTTGGAACATAACACTCTTTCTCTACGTGCACTTTCCCACAGGGAAGAGAATGGGACATGTGTGCTCTGCTCTGACCCAAGAGTCAGTTTCCCCAAATCTAATTTATCTATAGGTCAACTCTGTCCAACAGCACCTTCTGAGATGGTAAGAATAAAAATTCTATTATCTGTGCAGTCCAGTATGGTAAACATATGGCTATTAAACACTTGAAATGTTATCAGTATAAATAAGAAATTGAATTAATTTTAATAAACTTGAACTGCCATGAGCTAGATACTACCATATCTAACAGTGCAGCCCCAGGTGAGCCACCTAGATGCCTTTCCACAACCTGCAGTGGTGAGAGCCAGACACAGCGTGGTGATAACGGGGGGTCCCAAAGCCAACCACCACCCTCTTTGTCCTCATTTCTTATGTGCAACATGTATTTCCTTTTACTAAAATAAAAATGCCATGTGCACACCTGGAATGATAACCATCCCTGGACTTAATCAGAAAGAGGAAATTTTTATTTTCAAACAAATGACAAGTAAACATTTCAAGTACAAAAGTTCAAAATAAAAATGACCTAAAACAGGCTCTAATATTCATAGGAATTTAATATAAAGGTATTATCACAAATCAGTAGAGAGAAAAATGGCCACAAGTGGTTTTGCAGGAAAAAATCTGAGCTGTCCTCAGCAAGAAAAGGTGTTATCAACAGTAGAAATCAAATGGGAAAAAACAAAAAGCAGCTAGAGCAAATTGTTTGCAATAAAGGAGAGACAGCCTAAAGATGAATATTCTTATTAAAAACTCTTATAAATTTGTAAGAAAAAAGTTTTAAAAAACTGTCAAAGAACATGAAAAAAGTAAGAGAACCAGGAAAAATACATTCACTTCATTTATGTCAAAGAAATACCCATGAGAACAATGATACATTATTTTTCACCTATTAAAATGATAAAAATTAAAAATATCCACTGCAGCTAAAGGTGCTGACATTTTCGTACATTGCTTCACAGTATTTTCATACATTGCAAATTGGCACTACATATCAGCATTCCTTTAGTAAGTTGTATCCTTTAATCCAATACTTCTGTCAGATGTCAATCTCCTAAAAGAAAATAACCACAGATAGAAACAAAGATTTACAAGAATCTTCATCAACAGTTTTAAGAAAAAATTAGAAAGGACAAGGTCCAACCATAGGAGATTTGTAAAGTTAGTCATGGCTCATCTTCACAATGGAATGCTATGAGTGAAATGTTCTTAAGGGTATTTTAATATGAAAAATAACATTAAGTGACACATAACTGTGCCGGGTGCTTCTCATAACGTTAAGTTAAAGGACACAAAGTTCAAACAACTGCCTCCCCTGCTCCCAGAATGCCCTTTCTGCTCCATCATTGCCTCTGAAGCCTTCTCGGCAGCTCTAAATTACTCCTACCCCTGCCCTTCTTTGACTGTCAGGCCTTCCTGACAGGGGAACTGAGGGGTTAAAGATTTTCGCTTCAGTTATAGTTGATAGGGTTAAGTGACTGACGCATGTGGAAAGCTGTTATTCCAGGAACCAGAATGCCCGACCTACATGACTGCAGGAGGCTGACAAGCAACTCAACCTTTGTACCCCAGGGGGTCTGCAAGCAATGAGTATCTGAGCCCTTATGCTCAGGGAGCAAACCGCCAGTGATGCAGATAAAGAACTGTTGATCAGTAGACAAAGAAATACAGGAAAATCGCCCCAGGACTGCAACTCTCATCTGATTAACCTTTTCCCAACCCTTTTCCTACCCTTTTCTTCTCTTTATAGAAAGGGCAGGTGGAGGTAAGACGTGAAGACGGTTTTTAGGGTATGCAACCCGCCATCTTCTCAGATCGCCAGCACATAAATAAAGCGCCCACAAAGACTCAATCCTTGTCTCTACTTATTGGTTCTGGTATTGAGGGGCAGCACAAACGCTGACTTTTCCAGTTTCATTCCCACTGTAAACATTTCTCTGTAGATCAGTCCCAGAGATAGAAGACACTTTTACAACGTCTTAATCTTCTTAAATGACCACCTTTTCCCCAATACCCAGCATCCTTCTCTGCTGCTTCAGCCAGCTCTCAGGACACCCAGCTCTGTTCCTCCAACCCGTACCTCCATCCCAGAGAACTTCCCTTCTTTCCTGCTTATGACGGGCATGCAATGAATGAGTAAGTGATCTAAAAAGATAAATCCAATTCTGATCAAGAAAACCAAATGACTGAGTTTAACTCTAGATGATATTACAGGATGCTTTTATTTTCATTATTCTATTCTCACCATATTTTCTACAACAAATGCATACCACATATACTTTTATAATAAGGAGAGAATAAACAAACAATCATACTTTCTCCTTGATTTCAGCTGGCCCCCAGGTTTAGATTAGAGAGATTCATCCTTGACCAGGCGTAGTAAAAGAAATTCAGTTGTACAATTTCCACGTATTTTGGAAAACATTTAGGACCTACAGCAGATCCAGCTCAACAAGCAGCCTCTGGCCACTAAACAGCAGTTCTCTCTCTGGAGTTAAAGATGAACACAGTCACAAAATTAGAACACATCACAAAATCTTGTCTGCGAATGGCAGATGAACTCGTAACATAAACCCGCCCAGAGGGCTCACAACACTATCTCAGAAAGTTAGCTGGGGTCTCCGTCTTTTCACAAATGGCCAGCTTGATGCATAGCATGTTTAGCTACAAACACCTCCGCTGACTCTCCCTGCAACATCTTCATGGCTCGCCAATGTATCTGTCCGCAGTTCTCGGGTCTACCCAGGGGGTGGTTCAATTCTTCTTTGATATAATCCATCCAAAGATCTTTAAAGGGAACCAAAAAATTACTATAAACAAACAATTGGATAACTGATGAAGCTCTATTAGGTAAACTTAAATATTTTAGCGGCAGGATTTTGTTGAGTCTCTTTCAAGGAGAAACTGAGTTCACTATAACCTCGGTACCAAAACTCGTCTGGGTTAGTAAAAATGCCTTTTTCATGCATTCCATCAGAAGGTCTGTTGAAACCTTGTAAGAACTAATGTACTTGCTTAAATGGGAGTTTCACTACTACACATGTCAGATGTTACATGACACACCCGCACCCAGAAGCATGTTTTGCAAGTCCTATAAATGAGGACACTGTGGCAGCAGTCAGTGATGACTAATGTAGATCAGCATGACACTGCCCCTCATCGTAACTTCCCCTCCTTTGTTCTCACCTACATTGTTAACCTTTCCCTTATAAACAACACATTTTTTAAAGAGAACCAAACCAAACAGATCTTTCTCTAATCCAGAGTTAACAGAAGACCCATGGACTCCTGAGCTTGTGAACTTGAAATTATAAATAAAATTATATCTGCAAGTACTTATGCCTGAAGTGAGGGAAGAGGCGGGGGAAAATGATGCAAGTTTTATTCTCAAAGACGACCATGACCCAGAAAAGTTAAGAAACACTGTTCTAACCATGCTGACGGGTTACAGACCACAAATGCAAACACACTTGTGTGTCTGTCACTGAAGTTTACTTACCAGAATCTACAGATCCAAACTCTCTCAAAGCCCTCTCATAATATTCTCTTAAATTCGCCATCTTGCAGGATTCCTAACAAAAATAATCAGACAATCTTGCCTCAAAAACCTTAATTTATAATGTCACAAACTCATTTCAAGCACACTGTGAGGCAGCTACCATTTGTTAGGTATTGCAAGGACAGGAGGGTGTGGTTTCAGATGAGCACAGCCTGGCTTTCAGCTTACCCGAGAAAAGTCCTGTGCGTTTATGTCCAGAGTGGAGTAAAAGCTAAACAGTGATAAAAAGCACTTTACTTTGGTGGCACATAAAAAGCCTGATTAACTCTCGGCCAGAGAAACATGGGCTGCTTCACAGAAAAGTATATTTGAAAGCCCTGGGGGAGAAGTAGGATTGAAATAAGTAAATGGAGATAGGTCTGCTCCCTATTGGCTAGGGATTTCTCTCTTTTGAATATCTGGGCTCTAGCACATTATTAGCTATACCCACCTTAAGACTTTTTACATCATAGCGAAGTATATATAAATACTGGTTATTAAGAACTTCGGCAAATTTTTAAACCCTCTGACCTTAAAAGTTTCCTCACCCATAAAATAAGGATAATGGTATCTCAGAGTAACTGCAAGGATTAAATTAAAATGCTGATTAATTATACACCTAGCCAAATAGCTGGCACTATCTTCACAATCAATGAATCTTAATTCTTTACCCCTAACTTCCACTTAAATGTCTCTCTTTCTCACTTTCAAAGCAGATTAACATCTTCAGTATAGAAATCCTTTTGTATGGTCAAATAACTAGTTCCTCCTTCAAATTTCTCTTCACTGAGACTGTATTATTTTATAGAAAGCCATTTAACCTCATTATCTTACAAATGCATGAAAATCAGAATCACACTTTGTTTAAGGGCTCATAATGTGCATGGCACTGGGCAGACCCCTTTCTATCCATATCCCCTTCTGGTTTATAACCCTCGCACCCCCTGAAAAGAACTATGACCTCCTTTACAGATGAGGATGCCAAGGCTTCGGATTAAGTGACTTGCCCAAGGCACATAAACTATTACGTTATCCATCCAAAGCCTAGCTATTAATTATTATTCTATACTATCTCTTATGCTATAGGACAAGAACAGATCATTGACCCACAAAATGATCAAAACTATGAAAGTAACAGTTCAACCTCTAACTTTTCAAAATTCAAGTAAAAATAATAAATACCAATAAAAATACCAAAATAAAGAAGAAAAAGCAAAACTGAATACTTGGAGAAGGTGTGATTATCACTATAAATAAGTATAATCCTTTTGGAGAACTATCTGGCAATACATAAACAACCATAAAAAACTAGTTTCTGCAGTCCTAGAAATTTATCTCAAGAAAATAATCAAAAGAAAAAAAATGCCATGTAAACAAAATGCTAACAACACTGTTTTCATTATCAAATTACTGAGTTTGGAAAAACCTGGAAACAACCTACATGTAATGAAATAGGAAAATTATGGGTTTAAGAATAAGGCCACAACCATTAAAAAATGAGCCCTGGCTGGTGTGGCTCAGTGGACTGAGTGCCGGCCTGCGAACCAAAGGGTGGCCAGTTTGATTCCCAGTCAGGGCACAGGCCTGGGTTGTGGGCCAGGTCCCCAACAGGGGGTATGTGAGAAGCAACCACACATTGATGTTTCCCTCCCTCTCTCTCCCTTCCTTCCCCTCTCTCTAAAAACAAATAAATAAATAAAATCTTTTTTAAAAAAATTAGAGCCAGCCCTGGCTGGTGAGGCTCAGTGAATTGAGCACCAGCCTGCAAACCAAAGGGTTGCAGGTTCAATTCCCAGTCATGGCACATGCCTCAGTTGCAAACCAGGTCTCCTGTAGGGGGCGCACAAGAGGCAACCACATATTGATGTTTCTCTCACTCTCTCTTTCCCTTCCCCTCTACCTAAAAATAAATAAAATTTAAAAAAATTACCACATGAAAACACAGAAATTTGTTTACAAAAAAAGTTAAAAGAGAAAAAGAGAGAACCCCCATATACAGCACAGAAGTCAGAAATAAAACAGTATAAAACTGTGTGCATAAAAGTAAACAAAAAATTAAAAGAAAACAAAAGTAAAAACAAACATGGCTGGTAGTGTTCCTATGATAGGATTACAGACACATTTGGATTTCATGTATTTTCCTCACTCACATGTTCTGTTACAGAAACCAGTTACTAAGTGCCTACTCTTTACCTCCCGACCCAACAAAAGAGACAGGCAGGATGCTGTGGAGGTAGGAGGCAGTGCCTCACCCAGCTGGGCAGGGAGGGCTTCCTATAAGAGGTGACATCTAAGTTTTCTATTTTGCAGACAAGCACTTTCTCTTCTTTGCTTGATTACCACTCCTAAACCATCTCCGTGAAAAAAGGAACTAGACAAAGGGATTAGAAATTTATATTGTATTATAATGAGAGCTTTTTAAACATCAAAATGCTTCCATAAATTAGTAACCACCAATCCTTTTTCACAAACAAAAAATTCATAGACAGAACACTTACTTGCTCCTTTTCAAACTGGATCATCTTCCTGAAAAAATCAATCGAAAATGGACGGCTTTCCTGTAAACTAAAAAAGGAGGGGCAACTGTTATCTTCCACTACGACAGAAAGCCTCTCACACCCCACGAACGAAAACACCTATGCCGTTGCCTCCGCAAAACATGGGTTAATTAGGACCTGCCCACAATTCAACGCAAGCACTGGCCTTGACCACCAGTCACTCTCAATGCTTTCTATTTCCAAGGACAATCTTCACCACCCCCAAATTCTTTCCCATCTGGTTTTCTCCCTGTTCTTTCTCACTTTCAGAGTCCTAAGTTCCCTCTTCAACTACATCTCAAAGTCTTTTGAAGGAGACCAATAATTCTACTTCTAAGAATATATTCTAGGGAAATAGTTTCCAATATGGATAAATATTGGTGCAGAAATGTTCACCAAAGCAGTATTACTGCACCCAGTAAGTTACGGCACATCTACAGAGTGGTATATCATACAGCAATTTCAATAAATGATGCTTATGAGAAGTTACTGCTGATAGGGAAAAGGCCAGTCTTAATGTTTACCAATAGAAGTGATAAACAAAATGCAACTGCAGTATAATCTCACCTGTGAAAGACAAATTTTAAAGTAATATATCAACATGGTCTTTCTTCAATGAGAGGGTGACAATGAATTATTAGTTATCTCTTTTTAAAAAATTTTTCCACAATAGGTATGAGCTGCTTTTACTGTTCCAAAACAGAAAAGAAAATGTCTTGAAAAAGTCCCTTGGATTTACTTCCTCAGATGCTACTGGTGACACGTATAACCTGGGCACGAAGAGCTGAGTATAGAGCGGACAGACCAGCAACAGCCATGAACATATGTGGGCACCTTTGAAAAACAGCTCTGGCCTTTTTGTAGCCGCCACTTCGGTAAGCCCAATCCAGGTACTTCTCCTTCACAGTGACGGAGTCAGCACCCTGGACAGCTAACAGAGCTTTCTACAATTCAAAAGAAAAAAACACACGAGCTATGGTAGGAAATGTGTAAGGATCAAACCAAATTTTCCCAGAATTATCCCAGGCTGCTCAATTAATAGTGCTTTAGGAACAGCTGCCGTCCAAGCGAGCAAGCCTAAAGCTAGCCACCCAGCAAACCTGCCTGCTCACCCCCACGAGCCACAGGGCTCAGAGCATCGGGCCACACCTTGTAGGTGGCTTCCGTGTCTTCCGGGCCTCTGGCACCTTCACTCCACTCCGCCCAAGAAATCCACAATGGCAGGCGGACCTGCTCACGATAAGAACAGTCAGAAGACGACAGTGCAGCACTACACTCTGAAACCTCGTCCCTATAGGGACAGCCTCCTCCCAAGGTAATCAGTGCGTAAGATACAGATTCATCCCCGGTCTGTCCTCATTGCGACGGAACCCTCGGTGCCCAACAAGCGCGACGTGCCAGAACACAACCTTCTGGCCAAGTCCTGTTAACTCTAGTTCCCTTATGTTGGGGAATGCCGCCTACAGTTAGCATCATCAATGACCTTTCAGTTCACATAAGCCATTAACAACCCACAGCTACCCCGCTAATGCCTCTGCTGTTTAGGACCCACAACACTACCTAGAACTATCTGATCTTCACTGATGTCTGTCTCCGAGGCACACACAAATTAGCAATAGGAATTAGAAATAGGCCATTAAATGGAAGTAAATTCTTTCACTCTTGACCCTTAAGTCATCAGCACAAATGCATTCTAGGGTCAGCTTTCATCAGACAAGTACACTCCAAATAAGCTTTGGCTGAAGCCTTAAAAGGTTTCCCAAATAGAATGAAATATAACAGACCCAACTCACGGACCTGGGGTTTCAGGCACACAAAGGCTTCTTCAAAAAGCATGGCTACGTCAGGGCTCTTTGCTTTAATCAGCACCTGCAGCTTCATCTGCCACATCGTCACAGACTCTCTGAACAGTTCAATCCCGGCTACTGCCACCTGCAGAGCCTCGTCAAGGAAGTCCTGATGCAGCAACAACTCAATCTAGATAAGACAAGGGATCGCTGGGAAATGAACTACTGAAAGTAAATTACCTACAGAACTGGGGATAAATGCGGCAGTAATTTCAACAGCCTTTCCCCGCGGCTGTCAAGCAGGCACGAAGTGAACAATTTGGAACCCTCCTCCATTCCCTGCTCCTGCTCGAAAGGGATATCAAAGAACAGGGAAGAGGTCAAAGGAGGGGGCCTAAATAATTTAGACGGAAAGTTAAGTTTTTAATAAAATAGCTTACTTCAGCATAATAAAACCCATACCCACTAAACAGAATATAAAAATCAGTAAAGATAAAAACCACTATTTGTGGGCTGGTAAGGAAACAAAGTTTATTCATTCAGAGGTGGCACACTATAAATTGGTACAACTTTTCTGAAAAATAATGACATTATGTAACATGAGTCATAAAAGTGTTTATAATTTAAACTTGGGAATTATATTTTAACAAATATGACCCAATGAGTACATGAACAGAAGGTAATCTTATCTGTTCAAAATGTTTGTATCCACACTATTTTAACAGGAAGTAAAAAAAAACCTATCCCCAATTATAAATTTGTGAAACATCAAATAAATGACAGTAGATAATCCATTCATCCAATGAGCATTTTTACTGTACACTATGTTAAATTCAATAATGAGAACATCAGGCACATTCTCTACCACCGACAGAGTCTCCAGTCTAGCAGTCTGATACTCTCCGTGACAGAAAAGGCATCATATGCTGCCAGAGTACAAAGCAAGAGCACCCAACAAGGTCTATGGCAGTGATGAGAAAGGACTCTAAAAAAGGAAGCACCATTCAGACTTAAGACAGAGCAGGCATTAGTCAGGTGAAAGCAGAGATCCTAACCAGCACATGCAAGAGGCTGAAGATGAGAGATGGCTTGGATACAAAAGGAAATCCAAGTTCAGAATGGCTACAGGGGTAGAATGTAAACTGGAGAACTGGTAGATGAGGTTGGAAATACATGCAGAAGCCGAATGAATGTGACTGAGCAGCTTGGTCCAAAGGACAGTGAAAAACAACAGAATAATCTGATAATCAATTTTAAAAGATCACTCTGGGACAATATGGAAAAAGGATGGACGTAGAAACCAGCAACGCTTATTAAGTTCAGTGGCAGCATGTTGATGGACTTATAAGACAAGGTCACCGACTGAGTGATTAGGCAGTAGGGTTCGGAAGGGCAACATGAGAGATTTGGAGAGCAGAGGATGGCTGAGACAGCGAGTGGTAGATGGCAAAATAAGCAATAATGGACAGAGAGCAGGACTGCCAAGACAATGCTCAAAGCAAAGCACATCTGGATATACAGGGTGTGACTGTCCTGCCAGCACTCAAGTAACTCCAATGGGGGCAGCTGAACTCACCCAGGCCTGGGACTTCTGCCAGATAGATGCCACAGTGGGAGAAGGGAGCCTCAGTAGTGGTGTAATATAACAGGCTGGTCTACAGTATATGCATTATGTAAGTATATATAAGAAGTATTTTTTAGTTTTTTTAAAAGACTTTATTTATTTTTAGGGAGATGGGAAGGGAGGAAGAAAGAGAGGGAGAGAAACAACAATGTGAGAGAAACATCACTCAGTTGCCTCTCACATGCGCCCGACCAGGGAGCAAACCCGCAACCCAGGCATGTGCCCTGACCAGGAAACAAACCAGCACCCTTTGGTTTGCAGAACGATGCCCAGCCAACTGAGCCACACTGGTCAGGGCTAAAAAGTATTTTTAAATGTTAATGTAGAATAGAATTCAAAATGGCAAAAGATTAATTGTAATTATATAAAAATTGCATGATGATATGAATCAGAAGTTAAACAAGTTAAAGGCACTAGACAAATATAAAGATTTTTGTCCTTGCCCTGGCCGGTGTGGCTCAGTGGACTGAGTGCCAGCCTGCAATCCAAAAGGTTGCCGGTTCGATTCCAAGTCAGGGCACATGCCTGGGTTGCGGGCCAGGTCCCCAACGTGGGATGTGCAAGAGGCAACCCATAGATGTCTCTCTCGCACATCAATGTTTTTCTCCCTCCCTTTCTCCCTTCCTTCCCCTCTCTCTAAAAATAAATAAATAAAATCTTTAAAACAAAAAGATTTTTGCCCTACAAAGGTATTTAAATACACTAACACATTCATTATCCCATGTTATCCAACAACTCTGTGACATGGCAAAAACAAGGCTCACCACCACTATTTTAAAATCAGGTAAACGAACTCAGAAAGGTAAGTGATTTGACCAAGTCACCTAGTTATTAAGCGGCAAAGCCCGACTTAGAACTATGAATCCCACAGGACATTACTCCAGTCTCTGTGACAATCCTTACCTACATCAGAAGTAGGGATAGGTTAATATGCCTCTTACTAGAATGTCAGCTTCTGAAATACAGGGAACACATCTAACTAGTTTTTACTGTACCAATGGTTAATACGGGCCAGACATTTACTTTTACTCTTTTAAAGATTTTATTTATTTTTTAGAGAGGGAAAGAGAGGAGAAACAGAGGGAGAAAAACATCAGTGTGTGGTTGCCTCCACCATGCCCCCTACGGGACCTGGCCTGCATCCCAGGCATGCGCCCTGACTGGGAATAAAATCAGTGACCCTTTGGTTCACAGGCCAGCACTTAATCCACTGAGCCACACCAGCCAGTGCTAGGCCAGGCATTTAGATCTAAAGCTCAGGAAAGGGATGTTCAATAAAGATGAAAGGGAGGACTAACAAAATAAAGCCAAACTGTGATTCCTTATTCTGAGTGTTTTCCGCTATTTAATACTCTTCCCTTTGGCGGTACTGATGTCACTTCGGAAAGACACCAAATACCACTCACAGCCAAATGTCAACACTTCCTACAGCTATCACACGGAACTTCCAAATGGCCTTAGTCACAGAAATAAATAAATAAATAAATATATATATATATATATATATATAAAAACACATGCCACCAGGATGAACCAACTGGAATTAAGTACATGTAATTGACAGTGAATGTGTTCGTGTCCTTACCCACTGCTTATATAGGAATTCTGGTAGAAGTCTGAGCTCATGTGCCTTCCTGAATGCAGTCGTGGTTCTTTCCAGCCTCTGAAATCAGAAAAATGCCTCAGTTCATTACCAAGATCCCCAAAAAGGTCTTTGGCCTCTGACAGGAAGCAATGCAGGGCTGCACCTTTCTGAGGACCAAGAGAAGGGGCTGAGGCGGCTTCACTAACGATCGGATGAGTGGGACAGCTGCACCAAGCACTGGCCAGTGTCGGGGCAAAGACTCAGG